>JAJJWX010004794.1:0-10784 GCA_023529315.1 Papaver bracteatum | reverse complement strand
TCTGGGAAGCCGCTCTTCCTAGGTTCAGATACACAAATCAAACCATGGCAAGAACCAACTAGAGAACCCCTGCGGTCCTTAGTGGGTCGAATGGGAGGATGATCCATCAATCTAAGTTTGCTTGGAAATGTTGGAATGCACTTCTGGTCGGCGTGATAAGTACTATAGTTCCCTCATCATACTCTCCATAGTAAACTTGTTGAACGCTATTGTTTTTATATACTTTTTTTTTATAGGAAGAGAGAAATTTATAAAGATAAGTAGAATGTACAAAGTACTACAATTAGTAGTAAAGAGGAGAAAAGAAAATTACATAAAAACAAGATTCCAATTATACACCATGCTAAAGAAATTTTAGGTGTATCCTATTTCCAAAAGCCAGTCCCCATCTAAGCACTAAAGTCTTTGCTTCGGTGCATAGCTCTTCATCCGTTTTGTAAGAGTACTTTCTTCTGAAAATTCCCGATTCGCTCTTTCCAAAGAACCAGACTACAACCGTCGGATGAGCTTCCAAACCACCCTTTGGCCAGGAAATGGTTATTGTACCATGTTTTAGCAAGGCTTAACATAGAGTCTCGGGAAAAAACCCAAGACCCGTTTCATTAGGAGTGAGTGAAGACCAAACCTTGTGCGCCACCTACAATGGATGAATAAATGATCTTGCGTTCGAACAATCTCCACAAAGGCTGAAGAACTGGTAAATATCAATTCCTTTGATCTGCAACATATCCCGGGAGTTTAATTTCCCATGCACCGCGCACCATAATAGAAAGTTTGCGTTGAGGGAATACCGCAGACCAAACAAAAGAGTGTGGAAAGTACTCAACACCAAAGATTAAGCTTGCTCAACTTTGCATATAAAGAACCAACCGAGAAAATACCATCTCGATTGTAAAGACCATCTTCTCGTATCCGGAATAAAGACCAAGAGAAGGTGGTGTAGAGCCCATGAAGTTCATAAGAACAGCTAAAGATTTCGCTTCGTCGTTTCGTTAAAATTCTTTTAAATCAACACCAGAGCCATCTTTCGTGATATGCTTGAGCTAAAAGTTGCATCTTTAATCTCACGAGCTTGTATAAACTATTGAAAGCATCCATAAAACAAGTGTCTCCCTTTCCATCTATCATGCCAAAAGGAAATAATGGCACCCGAGTGAACATTCAGTGTATAGTTTTCAACCACTAAAATGCTCGTGTCAACAATATTTCTCCAGCATGAAATCCCATGAACAGAATTCACCTTACTTGGAGTCCAGTACGAAAAAGAGCATCCAAACTTTTGTACAATTATGTTGTACCACAGATGATTTTTCTCAACTCCAAACCTCCAACACCATTTTGCCAACAAGGCCTGATTCATGAGTCTGAGATTAAGAACACCTAGACCCCCACGTTCCTTGGAAGCCATCACTTGATTCCAGTTAACCAGATGAGAACAATTACTACCATTAGAACTATGCTTCCAAAGAAAATTTCTCATCTTCTTCTCCAAAATGTTGATGACAGAAATGGGAGCTTTGAAAAGGGAAAAGTAGTACATTGGAAGAGAGCTAAGAATATGTTTTAGAAGAGCCATTTTACCTCCTTGGAAAAAATTACAATTCATCCTGAATGAAAGTCTTGAGTCGAATTTCTCAATAATTGGATCCCGATTGCTTTCTTTAGCCTTAGCCCCTAAAGGCATTCCAAGATAGATAAAAGGTAATATGTCTGTTTTACAACCAAAGTCTATTGCCCATTCATTCAGCTGAGGAACTTTGCCAATTGCAATCAGTCTTGTCTTGGAAGTATTTACTTTTAGGAGCCCTCAGAATGAACTCAAAACAATGCAGAATGGAAAATAGGTTAGTGTTCTTCTTTTTGCTATCAACAAACATAATAAGTGTCATCTGCATAGTGCAAATGATTCACTATTGTTCCGCCTTGCACCACCGAAAAACCATTGAGAAACCAAATTTGCAGCCCTGCCCAAGTATCTAGAGAACCCTCCATCGCAATATTAAACAATAAAGGTGACATTGACAACCTCGCCTTACTCCTCTTGTGCTCCCAAAGAAACCAAAGGCAGAACCATTAATTAGCACTGAGAAAGATGCTGTTGAGCAGCGAATTTAATCCGACTGAACCATTTAGCGCTAAACCCCATTTTCCGCATGACGAAATCCAGATACTTCCAATTGACTCTGTCAAAAGCTTTCTCCAGGTCTATCTTGCAAACAATTCCAGATGACCCGATTTTAACCTAGAATCCACAAGTTCATTTGCAATTAAAGTGCCATCAAAAATCTTGTCTTCCTTCTACATACGCACACTGCACAGGTGATATAAGTTTTGGCATCACCATCTTCAATCTAGTAGCTAACACCTTGGCTATGATCTTGTAAGTACTAGTGAGTAAACATATTGGCCTGCAATCTTTTATTGATTCCATATGATCCTTTTTTGGAACAAGAGCAATGAAAGTGGAGTTGTGCTTCACATCTATGCTGCCATGCTCAAAAAATTCATGAACTGTGCTCATAATGTCAGACTTTTAAAAAATTCCAACACTTTGAAAAAAATAAGAGAGGATACCCATCTGGCCCTGGTGCTTTCTCCTGTCCCAAATCCCTGATTGCCTGCAACACCTCCTCTTCAGTAAAACTAGCCTCAAGAATATCAGATTCTGCTGCTGTTATGCTTTCGAAGTTGATGCCTTCCAAATCAGGTCTAATGATCTCTTCCTCTTTGAAAAGATTTTTATAGAAGTCTACAATGTGTTGTTGAAGCTTTGGCCTATCATCCTCCAGATTTCCATCTATGTAGATTTGTTTAATTCTGTTTTGCCTTCTTCTTGCAGTTGCCTTTCTCTTGAAGAAATGAGTGTTGTCACCTTTTCATTAACTAAATTGTGTTTGATTTTTATCCTCCAAAGCTATCTCCTCCATCTTTGTCACTTTTCAAGCTTCGATTTGAGATTGACCCTCAATTGGTCTTCAAAAAGGTCATCTTCGTTTAGGTTTGTAATTCAGAGAATATGCTTCATCTTAAATTATTACTGGAGTTTCTCTATTCGATCTTTTAGCTTTCTTTAAGAGCCTTATTTACACCAAAGAATTGAACTAGGAGTATCAAAACAAAAGACAACTTCCTCTTCTAGCATTTTTATGAATCCATTTTCCAAGAACCATAATTTCAAACCTAAAGGTTGGCTAGAAGGACAGAAATATCTAAAGGAGATGGGTATATAATCACCGAGAAAATTAATGGGTATTGAGTTTCAAAAAGAGGAGAGATCAGGAATCTATCTAGTCCGGACATTATGGGATTAGCTTGGCCATTTGACCAGGTGTATCTTGCACCTTTGAGCGGAAGTCAATAAGATTATTTATGGAGATGAAATTGTTGAAACACTTCATACTCTTGGTAATCCTTTGTACACCCTTTTTTCAAGACATTTGTTTTGAGATAAGTGTTAAATCACCACCCAAACACCAAGGTAGATTCCACAATCTCTAGTCATGTTGTCTAATTCTTCCCAAAAGAATTCCTTTCATGTGGTCCGTTAGGCCCATAAACATTGGTAAGAACCCATTCAAAATTATCATCTTCATTTTTTGCATAAGATAGATAATGTGTAATCACCCACAAGAGATCCAAACTTCCACCGTCTTTATTCCATAAAGTAATCATTCCTCTAAAGATTACTTAAAGGATTGTTGGAAAGCCCAACCATAATTTAGCATGACCACAAATTTGCAGAATATCATAGTTAGAGCAATGCATCATCTTCGTCTCTTGTAAAATAATTATAGGAGTTTTTATGAAGTTGTATCATTTTCTTCATTAATCACTCTATACTCTTTGCATTTAACACAACCTCTTTACATTCCAAGATAAAATTTGTAAACTCATTGATCAACTGGTGACCCTCCAAGTAAGAATATAAGACCTAGATTTGCCTTCGAACCTGCAGCATCAATATTGTTATAGTTGTTGACGCTGCTAGTGCATATCAGCAAAATTCTTGTCAAGTGATGAGAGATTTTGCCATGTTTTGCAAACTCGTTTGCATTCTAGAACTATTTCTGCTGGTACTCGAGAAAATATTTGTGTTGCTATCTCCAAAGGTACGTATATCCTAAATCGCCCGAGAAAAGATTTTCTTAACAACAGTGGTCAATGTTTGACCATGTAGTTTTCTGAAGTGGGCCCATAAGCTTTTTAGCCCAGTAGAGATAAACAAGAAAGTTATTTTGGGACCATGATATATTTGGGGGATCATTGTCTATTTTAGGATAGGGTGCCCTTATCAAAAAAAAATCGTAATACCTAAACTACCCTTTTGATTATGTTTTGGTTATGATTAGTGAAATCATTAGTGAAATTATTAAGTAAAAAATTATACTAACCCACCATCGTCGAATACCACCACCACCAACCACCGATTACCACCACCCAACCACCACCACCTCTATATATGTAGCTTAATTTAAATCATTAACAAAGATATTCTCACAAACTCATTGCTTGTCATTCGTTTTTGGTTGAGAAAATGAGAAGTATCAAAATGAGTTGAAAATGGAAGTTGCAGAGAGGTTTAATGGAGTTTTTTTCTCCAAGACATGTTCCGGTTACATCGCAAAAAAAAAGTCTTAGCTCTAACTAATAAGTTAGGTTATCACGGATTATTTTTTTCCCGAACCGAACTCGTAGTTCGGTTCATTCGCAAAATACTTTTAACCCAACTATGGGCTAATTCCATTTATGCATTTGCAAGTGCGCCGGTTGGATCGCAAAATTGTTAAGTTTTTACTTTAACCGAACGTTTGCCTAATTGCATATATGCATATAAAGCTCGGCTTCCATGATTCGCAAAATATGTTGAAGTTTGCGAACCAACCGAACTTCTAACACTAGGTTACTTTAACCCGCATAGCTTGTTAGGAACTTGATTGCGTTGAAGTTTGCGTAAATCCAACCGAACATAGGTAAATGAGTTCGTTAACTCGCAAAAATAATTTCAAAACCGAACTCTTCTCTATATAGCCAAATGTTGAATTCTAATTCGCAGTGCAAAAATCAACTTACCTAACTCGCGTTGTTTAAAGTTCTGCTGGCAACGTGGTCTAGCCGATCAACCGAACAAAACTCAGAACTCAAGCATACATAGTTCTGCTACATTTATTTTTCATCACCACCAACAAAACAAAACTCCATTAAAGCTCAGTTCTGTTGTCGTGATTTTGGATTTATTAACCGAATCGCATTGGCAGAAGTTTGTTATATGTTCTTCATATAATATAATCAACTTTTGCTGACATGGTTGAAATTTTTTTGTTGACAATTTTGATTTTCAAGATATTTTAGTCGTTATAACAACATTCACTAAGTTACAAGCATATTTTGGCACCTAGAGGATGTTTTTTCTCCATATTCACCCATCTCAAAATACATTTTTTCCATCTTCTTCTTCTTCTATCACCTTAGTCACTCAATAATCGGGAGGTGGTGGTGGTAATAATTTGGAGGAGGTGGTGGGGAGGAGGGGGTGGTAATCTATGGAAGTGGTGGTGATAATCGAGGTGGTGGTAGTGGGCCAATATTAATTAGGGATAATATTAAATAGGGTAAGGGGCAAATCAAACTCATATGATTTTAGACAACCTTATCATTGTAGATGGGTGCCTTAAAAATCAATGGTCCCCCCAAATAAACAAGGGTCCCCAAAATAACGTTCATAAACAATTGGGGCCTCTCCGGGTTCTAAGTCCACAAAATGTTAGTAGCCTGGGAGGTGAGCATTTTACACGTAATCCGCGATTTAACCAGATCAACCGCTTCTTTCATGGATGGATGCCCCACTGGCTCAATGGATTGATGCAGATGGAATTTTTGAAATCCAACGGATCGGGCCCGGATGCAACCTTAAAAATCCGTTGGACATCCATATCCGATAAATTATAGGCATTTATATAGTTCTAGAAAATACATATGGATCATTAAGGAATTTTTAAGGTATTTGATTGGGATGTTCTAGAACTATTCCCCCCCTCTCCCCCCTCCCCCCAAACTGTACCATTGAGCTATATATATATATTATAGGTTTAAGCTGTTGTAAAAAGAGGGTCAATGCTTTGACCATGAAGTTTTGTGAAGTGGGCCCATCAGCTTTTCAGCGCACCAGATCCTAGATAAGCAACTGGGGACTCTCCGGTTTCTAAGTCCACAAAATGTTAGTAGCCTTTTTTTTTATTTTTTTTTATCGGTCTACTGATAGTCTCTGAAAAAGCTTTTATGGAAATATAAGGAAAAATAATACTTTCCCTTGTGCGTTCCAATAGAACTCCATATCCAGTGCTTTACATAAAGTGCTTCGAATATAGTTCTTCAAATGTTGTCCTTTCCTTGATGACTTGTGTCGAAATCAATTGCCTCATTAAAACTTTGATAAGGAAAAACCCAATGGGACAAAACCTTGGTACAACTCTTTACACGTAGTACTTCACATGTTTTCTCGTACTTTACATGTAGTTCATCACGTGCAATACGATCTTCAAGGACCGACAAGTCTAAGTTTAATTTCTTCATTATAAACTTCGCCAGGGAAACCCAGAGGGACAAAACCCGAACTAAAGAAAAGAGTACAATATTAAGAAAACTTAAAACATAGTTGGACTCGAATATGTTGTTTCATTAAAACCTTGACAAAGAAAACCCAGTGACAAAAACCTGATGAAGGAAAAGAGTACAACGTGACATATGCAAATAAAGGTGGATCACTCACAGTAGGATCACTTTGCTCGAAGTTGACTAGTTGCTTCACAACTCCTAAGGCAGAAAATCCCCTGGGAAAGACAGCCTTAGTTGATAATTACTTCATGGTGTTTGTTGTTGCTCATTAAAAACCTTGCCGAGTAACAAAACCATGTGGGAAAAACTATTCTCGGTCGAAGGGAAAAATAGTACAACACAACTTCAATTTCGAAGTAAAGTATGTCGACATCATATCCTTGGATTCTTCCCCTAATGTCGGCATCTCCCCCTGATAACTTTCAGAGTTGTTACGGACAGTTCCTTTAGTCATAAACTTTTCAAACCAATATCGGTAATGACTTAGAAAATAGTCTACCATATCTCCCCCTGATTACTTTCGTTGGACAAGAGATTATTGTTCCCTCATAATCAACAACCTTTGGATTGCAGTTCCTTTAGCATTCCTTTTTTATGTCTTTGCAGAGATAAAACAAACTCATGTAAATGGTTAATATGATTATTTTCATTATACCATTCCAATGACGTTGCATTGGCGCTGAGCTATATCTAGCTAACAAGCTCACTGAGGATGTAACATTTTGACGAGTATATTATGCTAAGAACAATAATGCGTCTATTGTACTTAGATAAGGGAAATTCATCTTCCAACACATCTTCGTCATCTTCCTTTATATGAATTATTCATTTACTTAAATTTGAACCTCGACTAACCATGAGAGCGCTAGCAGGATGCATGACCTTGTTAAATTGCCTAATAACTTTAGACTTACGCAAACCGGTGGAATAATATACCACAAGCTCAATTTTCGATAGAGCTTTCCCCAGATTTATCATCTCAAGTTTGGATTTAGAGTAGCTTGTAGGATCTCTTATTTCATCAAGATCATCCATCATGTATGTACCATCGACATAGGTAGCTATAAATGCAAATTAGGAACTTTCTTGTGAATACCCAAGGAAAAATACCTTACTTGTCTACCCCCTCCAAATCAAATAGCCACTTAGACGGTTATACCACATTCACATGATTATTTCATTCTGTAAGTGAACATCCATTCTAATTGTAAATGTGCGCACTTTGTGGTATAAAATCACTTGATTTGGGTAACAAAAGGTTATATCGAACCTTTGTTAATATTTTCTATCTCTTGATTCTTTCAGAGATACGTAATGACCACATACATATGATGTATTTCAAGTCCTTTTGAAATTACCAAGCTAACTAAGTAGCAGAACGCTATAACATTCATTACAAAAGAGCAATACCATGGATTTGTGGGAAACCTCGCGCCACAAGGCGGGTCTTGGTACTTTGAGAATTCATTTTCCCACTGTGCTCTATAGTAAATAATCATGTATGTCCTATAGGCCACTTGGTTGGTTAGCACTACCACACAAAATACATGTATATTTGTCAAAAACCCAAGTTCTACCTGGATTGTGTAGGCCAAATATGCTCTTTGTTGACATTAAACAATAAGAAGCATGGTTCGATCTCGTCTTGCTCTATTTCCATAAGCAAGTGTATATGAAATTAACATAAATATGCTCGCACGATCTTTCCATTGACTCGTGTTTATTCTCATAATCCACTTGGGATGTCATTGTTCTCTGGAATCATTAAACTTCGGAGCGTCCTCCAGTTTGATCCATGGACATATTCAGATACAATCTTAAGAGATAATTTCTGATGATATAAATAAGTTGTGTCTTAATCACATACTTCCTTTCTAGGTGAGGATTGATTGAACCAAGTGGTCTTTGATAGACACATTTTTGTGTCTGCATTGTCCTCAGTGTCTCTATTGTTAGTGCTTGATTTTGTACTTATTATGGTGATTTTATGTTTGTGTAGGTGTTTTTGGAAAAATACACTTGTAGAAATCGGGGGTTGGTATGCACGAGTCGAGTGCCGGTCTATTTCCTTTGTCCATAATTGTTATGGGGCGAGGTCCATGTTCTCATCCGTTCGTGGATGTTTAATGTACACAGGTCTCAAGCGTAGATAATTTCTTACTAGTTCATTAGTAAGAGGGCCAACTCGCAAAGAAGAAAGAGATGTTTTGAAGTCGCCACCGACTAAAGGGAGTCAGGACCCTTTTAACTAGTTTGAATTCTTTTGAGGAAAACAAAACCTAGTTATGACTTGCATATTTATGGTCCTGCCATCGTAGAGTCCGGGTAAGGAGATTCTAGTACGGGATGGGAAGGTGTTAGGGCACCCCATCAGCCGCCCAATCGTAAGATTGGCCTGTACTTCATGATTAAAGGGGAAAAGTTTATAATTTACTTTTATCAATACTTATGTGCAGGATTTTAATACCGAAATTTATTAGAAATTGAGAAAAGATTCTTATGCATCAATTATTTAGAATATATAATTAATGCAAACTTTAATATTATTTATATATATATATATAATAAACATATTTATTATGGGTCTAATGTGGGAGGGAATTCCGCTTTAAACCCACACTTTGACTTATCCCACTTGGAAAATTAATAATAAAACATAATTATTTTTATGTAATGTAAAGAGTAGATGCGGTGTTACTACGAAATGGAAAACCATTCCGTTCCCGTATGACTACATGATTACCGAAGAGATAGGAAATTAATATACCTGAACTATGATATTGAAACTTGAAGGATTCTTAGGACGATTTCTTGCTTTCGTCAAGTATGTAGAAAGTAATTAAAGTACCAGCAATTTAATGCTAATCTTTTAAGAACTTAAAGACAATTAACCTGAAATATGATGTAAGAAAACTTGAAAATATTCTAATAACGATTTCTTGCTTTTGTCAAGTATGCAGAAAATAATTAAAGTACCAAAGAATTAATGCTAATCCTTTAAAAACTTAAAGACAATATTTGATTTGATATTACTAAGCGAAGGAAAAATAAAGGAGAAAGTGTTTGAATGCGAGAAATTATTATTGAGTCTCTGCTTGAAATGTTTTCCAGTCTAAAATGAAGTCTCTGGAGTGTTTTTCGTTGTTTTTGAATGAGAAATTCGATCTCTATTTATAGGAAAAAAAAACTTCAATTCTCCGTCAATTTCGGGCTGCTTTGTTGAAAAAAAAGGCCAAATCGTCCTTTTTTCTTTTCTTTTTTTCTTCGCAAAATTTTCCTTCGTGCTTTTCAATTGTATGCATAATTAAAAATCTGATTATGACATGTGGGTCCGCTGGGCAAGACGTTCACTCGCAATCGTTACTATTCAAAAGTACCGTTATTGTTCACCGGTGCACGTTCACCGCATCAAGAACATGATTGATGTGAAATTAGTCTCCTACCCAAGCTCCATATCATCCCTAAGAACCTAGTGATGAATTCAAAATCGAAAATCATTGTCGATCAAAATCCATCATCATCGCAGATCATCATGATGACCACCATTAAGAACACCCATGTTCTTCATGAGGAAGAGAGAGAGGTGCCCCTTAGTAAAAAACTAAAAGCCTTTTAGTATTTCCCTGGAACTTGACCTTTGACTTTTAGTCTTATGATATTTTGTGTTGCTCATAACTTCTTCATACAAACTCGTAATGATTCCTTTCTTTCGCCCATTGATTCGTATTTTCTTCCTTTCTATCATGATAATGAATTCCTGTGTTTGGAAGGATAATGAAATGGGTAGGAGCCGTGCTTTGGGGCTTGAGAGCTTGTGGGCTTGATTGGTAGAGCTTGTGGGCTTGAGAGCTTGTGGGCTTGATTGGTTTAGCTTATGGGCTTGATTCGTAGAGCTTGTGGGCTTGATTGGTTGAACTTATGGGCTTGATTTAAAGGATATGAAAATCCTTAATGGCTCCACAAAGAAATTTCTCTTGTATCCGGCTTCGAAGTATAAGAATGATATTTTCTATGGAAGGTGCGGAAATGGGGTGTCAACAACACTTGTGTGGAAAAAGTTTCTCAAAAAGTGCTATTTGGACCCCGGGAGAAAAGTATTAAGGGCACCCTCACTTTGGATAAGGGGCACCTTAATTGGGCATCTGTTATTCACACCCCTGGTTTGGTTAGGG
>JAJJWX010004793.1:0-88751 GCA_023529315.1 Papaver bracteatum | reverse complement strand
TCACCTCTAATTCTCCTCAAACACGTTATCACCACGATGATATGCCGCAGAGCTCTACTGGAACGGTTGATTTTTTTTTTACATGGATGATTTAGATCAACGCAGCTGTGCAATTATCGTTAAGATAATATTGAAATCACCGGACTCAAATAAGCTAAATTGGATCTATTTTTTCCCATATATTTTTTTCCTGCTAAATCCAATATATCCTATGCAATTTCCATGATCGATATTATATTTTGTGATATGTACTTGCGTATGTACTAATACCAACCCAATTTGATTACTCTATTGTTTGGAGCCCATCCAGTAAACAGAGTCGCTTAACCAACTAATTTTGATTGATTATTATTCACTAATTTTGATTGATTTGTATTCTCTCGTACAGTGTTGTATGTACCGATACTAATCAGGAATTAGTTATGATTGATTGTTATTTTTACGTACTGTGTTGGATGTATGTTTTTTTATTTTATTTTATTTTTTTGGGATTTGATTGCGAATCTAGATTTAGGTCAGTGGAAAATCTGGGGGAAAAAAACTGCATGTTCACGTTCCGAGAAGAAGAAAATCCATGGATCCGTTCTGACCAGTTCCAACCTGACCCGTTCTGTACATTCCCATCGGTTCAGCTCAGGCCTGTTCCAGCCGAGCCCAGTCATGTCCTGATGTTCCCGTTCCAGTCCAGTTCTGGCTTTCCAGTTCCATCTCCAGAACCATAACTAGGATTTTCCTATCCCAGCTTGTTTTGTTTCTGGTGTCCTGTTCCGTCTTGGTTTATGGGTTGTGCGCGACCAAGGTTGTTACGGTTTTGTGTATATATACAATGGGAACCAAAGTTGGAGGTAAGTAATTAATGTGCCTTTGTACACTCAACACCTTTTGGGCTTATTTTTTTATTTTTTTTGAACATACCTAGTTCTATTATTTATTTTTTAAAATAAGCCCATAAACGGTCAAATTAGATTATGACTGTTGATTTTGATAATTAAGAATTTTTTTCTTAATGTTATTTAGTTCTCTTGAATATGATATTGGCTATAGTTGAATGGTGTCTTTTGTACAATTGGTTGTACAAACATTATTCATATGTATGTATTTGGGGTTTAGAAGTACTTGAACACCATTATTGCATATTTGATATTTTCTCCCCAAATTTGAATTAATGTTCCGTGGAATGTAATGCACTTACCCGACTATTAAAGAGTCGGTAGTTTCAAAAGATACATTGCAAATAAAATCACATGTACTCCAATTTTTTTCGGAAGAACTCACAAAAGATGATATGAGTCATAAATTTTCATTTCTCTACTTCATCCATAATACTAACGAACCGGTATATGTTGAAGTATGACAACAAGAGAATTATCTTTAGCAATATATTCAACATAAAGTAAGTAGTTGACATGTGTAGTGAGATTCTCTTGGCCTATTGAGATAAAGAAATTTCTCAAATTAAGCTAAATGTAGGAAAATTTAAAATGGAAAGAACCCCTACGTAATGAGGGTTAGACTACCGACTCGTATAAAGCATGTGAAAAGGGACATATATCATGAAAAAAAAAATATATATATATATATATATATATATTATTTTTTTCCCAACAGTAATGACACCAAAGTATAGGTATCAATTGAACATGGGATCAGCTAAAATGTAATACTAGCTCCCATCATAAATAAAAGAGTTGGAAATGCACCTTGGTCATAGGTGTTGGTATATACAATATAATGTGTATGTGTATCATAGTAACAACCAATTTTCACATCAACTTTAATAGCAACAAGAACTTTGCCCGGCCAATTGAATATTTTATCGAGCGCAGTACTGCTCATTTTTTTTCAAGATAGAACAAAGACGTAGCAAAATCTCTACATGTACCAAGAGATAATCACACCTTGTTAAATTCCCAATAACCAGTGCAAATGGATATCATGTGGAACATCAAAATAATGAGAATGTAATTGATTGCATCTTTTATAGTCTCTAATATATTTGGAAGGAAATATATTTTAGAGAAACTAATGAGTCAATCTAGTGCAATGTAATTCACTTTAATATTTGGATTATTGAATCATATTGACTCCGACGATGAAATGTTGGAAACTGACTCATACAGGCTTTGGGAATAACCATAAAGAAACTTTGGTTGTGACATGATGATTGTTTTGAAAGAACTCATACAAATATCACTTTATTTGAGTGAACGAAAATGGGAAAAATATTGACAGAATGCAAAGTGACAACATATCTCTCAACAAGTGTTTTCTAAAGTACCAGATGCGCAACCCCATCCTCCCTCCCATTATGCTTTTAAGTAAAAGAGCATATCACTCATTTTACAAAGTCTTCAGTAAAACAGGATCGAGACCATCATATGATGCAAATGGTAAACAATCCATATTACAAAGATAACAAGGTGAAATTTTAAAAAAAAAATCATACAGAATGCGGACCATTAAAGTGATTGATGGATCTGGTGAATGTTTTGACATTTTGGACTAGTTGTAGTCCCCAAGAAATTTACGCTTGAAAACTCCTAGCACATACTACACAATGCAAAGTGTAAAGGCTAACCATCCTTGTTAATGCTAGAAAATTTACATCAAAAGGACATGATGAATATTGCATGTTTAATAGGATCAATATAGAGCATCTTATACCCAATGGTCTCGCAGAGGCTACCATCATAGGTTACAGATGGTGTCTAAGGAATAGGTTATGCGTACCAACCTACCTTTTTATTGCTTTGGGGATATGCAATATTACGCGCATCTTTACTTAATTTGTGTAGAACCCAATATTAGTCAACCTTTTCTGCGCTCCAGTTGGTAACTGAATTTAAGCCTGACATTTGTGTTCTTACATATTTTTGGTTGCACTATATATGTGCCATTATGAGTCCACATCGTACTATGATGGGTCACGAAAATGATTAAGTAATTTTGTTGGATATTTATCTCAACAATTATCCGCATTTTAAAACCTTTGGCAGGAGATCTCTTACCGCTAGATTTGCGGTTTATCACTTTAGTGAGACAGTCTTCCCGTCGTTAGGAGGAGATAAGAAAAAGTATTTTCTAAGGGAACGACATGAATTGTCGTGGTGTGTTCCCACTGTGTCTCATATTGATTCTTATACTCCGCAAATATAAATGTGAAGTGATAAAGAATATTCGATTTTCAGAATGTACACTGATGAGATCACATGTACCAGCTGCAAACCTACCTGCAAAGATACAAATCTTCAATACGGGATATACACCATAGACTAAGGTGTTACAACTACACTTAGTGGAAGTGTGGTTAAGGCCGTGGCTCCATAAAGGAAGTTGGAGATACCATTTAGTTCGATCAATCCTTACCTATAAAGGAAGTAGGTGAGTAAGGCATAACTTATTTATATCATTAGAAATCATCCCATAATATTGTCTCTGAATATGTCCATGAATCAAATGGGAGGACGCTTCAAAGTTTTAAATGATTCTAGATTACAATAAAATCCTGACGGATTATGAGAATACACATGAGTCAATGGAAGGATCATGCATGCACAGTAATGATATAATCCATAATTAGTTGCTCCAGAAGTAGAGCACAATGAGATCGAACCATGCTTTATTTTGATTAATTTCAAATAAATAGCATATTTGGCCTACACAATCCAGGTAGAACTTAGTTCTTTGGAAAATATACGGGTATTTGGTGTGGTAGTGCTAACCAACCAAGTGTAAAGCCTATTGGACATACATAATTAATTTGTCATAAAAAATAATGAGAAGAAAGTAGTATTAAAGTACAAATACTCGCCTTGTGGTGCGAGGTTTCTCACAAAGCCCTGGAATTGTTCTCTTGTAATGAACGTTATAGAGTTCTGCTACTTAGTTAGCTTGGTAATTTTCAAAAGGACTTGAAATGCATCATATGTATGTGGTTGTTACATATCTCTGAAAGAATCAAGAGATAGAAGATATTTACAAAAGTGCTTGATAAACTTTTGTTTCCAAAATCAAGTAACTCTAAACCACATAGTACGTTTATAATTAGATAAAACGTTCACTTATAGATTGAAGCAATCAGGCGGAAGTAGTATACCCGTCTAAGTGGCTATTTGATTTGGAGGGGATAGACAAGTAAGTTATTTTTCCTTGCGTGTTCATAAGAAAGTTCCTGATTTGGAATTGTAGCTATTTATGTTGATGTTACATACATGATGTGTACTCTTGATGTAATAAAAGACCTTAAAAGCTATTTAAAATCCGAATTTGAGATGAAAAATCTGGGGAAAGCTCGACCGAATACTGAGCTTGTGGTATATTATCCCACCAGTTTGCATTTGTCTAAAATTGTTAGGAAATTTAACAAAGACATGCATCCTGATAGCACTCCCATGATTAGTCGAGGTTCAAATATAAGTAAGTGACCATTTCGTCTAAAGGAAGATGACGAATATGTGTTGGGAGATGAAATTCCCATATCTAAGTACAATAGACGCATTTTTGTACTTAGTATAATAATGTACTCGATTAAATTTTACATCCTCAGGGAACTTTTTATCTAGATATAGCTCCGCGCCAACGCAACGTCATTGGAATGGTATAGTGAATGTAATCATGTACTTAAAAGTAACCATTGACATAAATTTGTTTTATCCCTACAAAGACATTAAAAGGAATGCTAATTAAAGTGCAATCCAAAAGTTGTTGATTATGAAGGAACAATAATCTCTTCCCCAACGAAAGTAATCAGAGGGAGATATGGTAGATTATTTTCTAGTTTATTACCGATATTCAGTTTCGAAAAGTACATGACTAAAGGAACTGTCTAGAACAACTCTGAAAGTAACCAGGGGAGATGCCGACATCAGGGGGAGGATCCAAGGACATGATGTCGACATATTTTACTTCGAAATTGAAGCTGTGTTGTACTCTTTTTCCCTTCGATTGAGAATAGTTTTTTCCCAAAGGGTTTTGTTACTCGACAAGTTTTTTAGCTTGACAACACTAAAATCATCAAGTATGTTGAACGTTGAAGACATAAATATCGCGTTAATATTACCGAAAATATCCGAATCAAAGAATTGAAATGCGATAGTCTGTTAAGCAACGTAACTTCCAGAATCAACAACATGATCTTATAAACATTCAAATAACAAAATTAAAGTGTGATAAACTCCTTTTGAATGTATTAGACTAATGAAAATTGTCTGACATCAGGGGGAGAATCTAATGGTATGTTGAACTATTTTCCTTCACCGAGGTTACTTTTTCCCATAGGGTTTTGTTACTCAGCAAGATTTTTAATGAGACAACAACAAACACCGGGAATGTAATTTCCCAACTAAGGCTATTATCTTTCCCACGTGGATTTTCTTCCTTAAGAGTTGTGAAAGAACTAGTCAACTTCAATGGAGAAAAGTGATCATATGCAACAGATCACCTTTACTTGCATCTGTCACGTTGTACTCTTTTCCCTTCGTCAAGGTTTTATCCATTGGGTTTTCCTTGTCAAGGTTTTAATGAGGCAACATATTTGAGTCCATCTATGTTTCTAAGTTTGCTTAATATTTCTTTAGTTCAGGTTTTGTCCCTCTGGGTTTTCTTGGAAAAGTTTTAACGAGGCAATTAACTTAGACTTGTCGGTCTTTGAAGATCGTATTGCATGTGATGAACTACATGTAAAGTACAAGACAACATGTGAAGTACTACATGTGAAGAGTTCTACCAAGGTTTTATCCTACTGGTTTTTTACTTGTCAAAGTTTTAAATGAGGCAATTGATTTCGGCACAAGCCATCAAGGAGAGGATGCCATTTGAAGAAATACATTCAAAGAACTATATGTGAAGTACTATGTATAAAGTTTTGTTATTGAACCGCACAAGGGGGAGTATTACAGAGCCTACGGCCCATGGATGTGCGGTCCATGGGTTATCCATTTACATTTATTCAATGTAACCTATGTAATAAAACAACTTATCTTCCTAATAATATTCTTCTTCTTCTTCCTCTCTAATCTCTCAATGGTTCACCTCTAATTCTCCTCGAACACTTTTTTTTTTTATTAAGAACCTTTTATAAGTTGAGTCTTTCCTCACGGACTTAAAAATCTGCTCAAGGAGGGCCTATCATCCCTTTTAGGTAATTAATGTAATATTCGTACGATCCACCTCGAGAGCTTTGGTTTCCTCAATTTTGTGTACGACACTAAAGTCCGTAGGTTATATGATTTTTTTTTAAAGAACCTTTTATAAGTTGGGTCTTTCCTCACGGTCACGGACTTTAAAATCCGTTGAAGGGGGCCTATCCTTTTAGGAATGAAAAAGGTATCCTAATTACACGTCGAAGTCCAGAAATCTCAATAATCGGTAAGATCCATTTGTTCCGTAAACCTCTCTTCTGGCTTCTTCCATAGTTTATTTGTCAATTCAGTACGAAGAGCTTAAGTTCAAGACATGGCCTAGTCAACGAAAATCAGTACTATACATTGAAAATTTTCTTCGTAAAGTAGCTGATGAGATATCCTTGTATTGATTTAGCCGGTAGATATTCTTCCTTCTACCCGAAGAAGATTGACCAACGTATTGGAATGGGGCCTCTCACCTTAGAATAAAGCACCAATTCTACAATTGTACTTGGGCCTCTCACCTTAAAATAAGAACCATCTTTTGGGGACTACCCAAAAAATGTGGGGGACTACCCAGTGATACAAATGTCCACCCTATACATTATAAGGGGTGTCCTAAAAGATTAGGAAAGACTAATATGCCCTTATTCTAATTAAGGTTATAACTAATCCTAATCCAACCCACTAATCTAAGCCACTAACCACTAATTTAGCCCACTAATTAAAACCTAAATTAATCTTATTCTAAGAAAAAAAATCAGTTTCATTTTCTTTTCTTCTTCATCTTCTTCTCCTCTTTTCCTCTTCTTCAAAAAAAAATCAGTCCGATTCAAGTGAAATGCAAATCCGTGGGTAATTTCCTTCATACCCATTCTTTTGAATTCGTTATTACTTGAAGAAATCGATTAGAAATCATCAAAAACCCATTGAAAATGGTAGTTACAGTAGATATTTCGGCTAGGAGAATTTTTTGTGTAACCCTAGATTTTTTAACCGAACTTCCAAAAATAAGAACAGTTCGGTTAAGTATACAAATATCTGTTGACCGAACTACATAGTTCGGTGTGCTCGCAAAAAAAAAAACTTTCGTAACCGAACTCATTTTTTCCCTTGACAGTACGAGTTCGGTTTTGTCGATAACTTCTTTTTCTAACTGAACCTTTCAAATATTTAGTTCGGTGTGCTCGCAAAAAAAAACTCTCGTAACCGAACTCAATTTTTTCGTTGAAAAAATGAGTTCGATTTTGTCGATAATGTAAATTTTTTCTCGACTCCACCGAACAACAAGTTCGGTTATGTGATTTCCAGAAATAAATTTGTGCCTTACCGAACTCGATCTTTAGATTTTCTAAGTAAAAGTTCGGCCATGAAACTGAAAAACTCGACTAAACCGAACTCATGGGTTCGGTTAGAAACACTGTATACATATATTATGCGACACTACCGAACAAAAAGTTCGATAACAAAAGTATTGATATCGACTAAACCGAACTATGCACTGTAAACTCTATAAAAATAGTTCGGTTACATGTTCTGGAAAAACATAATCGAACTATAAAAAACCACCATTAACATGTAGTTCTTTACTGCAAGGTGCTAAGTTTAGTAACCGAACTACACATTCAGAATGGTTCGGTTACCTCGCAAGCTAAATTTGGTAAGTGAACTAGGTTGACCTAACCGAATTTTTTCTAGAAAATTTTAGTTTGGCCAAATTTTTGCACAATTCAAGCTACATTAACTAAATATAAGGCATACCTGAGTACCCATAGCTTCATCTTCAGGTTGTGGCTGATAAAATCCATCATTTTTTTGGTTAGCTTGAGTTTGGGGTAAAAAGCTTTCATCATCTAACAAATAACTCATTTCCGAATCATTAGAAGTATTGACAAATACACTATAAGGTGAAGGGGGTTCTGATACTGAGGATGAGGTATCATCACATGAATCACCCAAATCATAATTACTAAACTCAAAAATAAATAAATTTGGGTTCACCTATCTTCTTCTTCTTCATATTTCCATCTTCTTCATATTACTAAACTCACTAATCACTAATCAGTTATTAATCATTACACTAACACTAATTAATCATCACACTAACTAAGTTTATCATCAAGGGTAAAATTGGTATTAAAAAAATTTATAAGGGGTGACCAAATATTACTTCTAATTTCTCCCCAAAAACTTATGGGTAGTCCCCACATTTTTTTGGTAGTCCCCAGAAATTGGTTCTAAAATAACTAAAATAAAGCAGCAATTCTACAAGAGAGTACAAGTGAAAAAGAGGAGTTTCATATTTGTCTCCTGCGATTTGCACAATTCAAGCCATATAAAATTCAATAAGACTATTTTTTTTCTCTGTACTACGAATAGTATAAAACTAGAAGAATTAATTGGGGGATATGGGAATTAATTGGGGGATATGAATTACTTCCCCCAACCCATGGTGTGTGCTAAGGGGTGACTTTTGGTTATGAATATACTAAAATACCCTTCCCTCAAAATAAAAATAAAAACTTAAAATCAAAAAACAAAATCATATCCCCCATTTCCATCTCCACTTCTTCCCTCAAAATAAAAATTAAAAACTTAAAATCAAAAATCTAAATCATATCCCTCATTTCCATCTCCACTTCTTATTAATCTTATTTAGGGGTAGTGTTTTGAAACCCAAATATTCTCCATTCCCTTTCAAATTCTAAACTCTCCCCACTCTATATCAAATTCTCTTCACCTCACTTTGGAAACGAAATTTTTTTTATTCTAAGTGATGAAGATCATGTCGAAAGTGATGATGACCATGCCGAATTGATGAAGACCATGCCAGACATCGTTCCGGCATATGGTTTTTATCAATTCCCAAGATGGTCTTTGTCACTTCCATTTTGAATTTTTCCCGGCTTTAAAAAGCTTGGTACCTAAGATGGTCAGTTGATATGAAGACCATGCCTAGTATTTTTTCCCAAGATAGTTTTCATATTTATTTCCTATGCAGAAAAACAATACCGGATGGTCTTCATATCAACCGACCATGCCTAACCAAGCTTTTTAAAGCCAGGAAAAATTCAAAATGGAAGTGAGGAATACCATGCCGGAATTGATGAAGACCATATGTCGGAACACGTGACGCAAGATGCCCGATAATTTCCTATCAATGCCGGTAGTCAAGTGAAAAAAATCAACATTCTGGATACTTTTCATTCGCTCCGGCATAGGTATTTAAGCAAAATACTATGCCGAACAGTACACGCACGCTTCGAAAAAACTATTACCATGCCGCAATTGCTCAAAACCGAAAAAATCAACATTCGGAATATCAAAACCAAGAAAAAAATCGCCCCAAACCCCCCCGGATAGTGGCAAACAATTTATGAACATTTCCAACAATTGCCGGCATGAGTTTTTGGTTGAATACCATGCCGGCACCAAGCTTTTTCAACTGCAACAATGGTGGATTCAAAGAAAAAAAATCAATTTTTCAACCTCTTATTATCAGTAATTCTCTCATCACAATCATCTTCCCATTTTCAAAAAAAGAAATTCCTCTCAAATATTTTTTTCCCTCCTTCTACTCTCACCCAAACACAAATAAAAATACACACTAATTTATTCCCCAAATACTTAACATTTTACTAATTATACTTAATCACTAATCCTAATTAGTGGGGGCTAGATTAGGAATTAAAAAAAAATTACATAGGGAGTCACCCAGAATTGCTATTGGAACACCTATTTTGTCCCGTAGCTATATCCCCCAATTAATTCCCATATCCCCAATTAATTCTTCTAAAACTACAATGCTTATCATTTTAACAATTTAGGGCTTTTTAATAAAATGACCACCTTTTTGTGTTATAATTAAGAAAGTGGCCGATTTTTTGAATCAATTAGTATATAAAGTAGCCGAGTCTGACTTTTTCCATCCCGTTATTTTGAAGAAAACGGGTAACGTCAGTTAATGCCCAGGTGTCAGTTAACCATCCATTAAAAAGACATTTATATCCTTCAAATCGGATGACTAGTCCGAGTACGAGTCAATTTTTATGAATTAGAACGTTTCATTAATAAATTCGGTGAACCATGGTTAACCGACAGAGACTTGTTCGAGAACTCGTGCAACCGAACCTGATATTGAAAGGAACTGCACCTTCACCTAATTTTAAGCTCTGTAATATCTCCTCCTCTGCAATAATTTCATAATTCAACAACAACCCACAATCCTAATCATACACAAACACTGAAACATCTAATAATCATAGGCATGTATCAACTAAAACACCATAAGCAACATCACTTCTTCAACTGATTTTTCATTCTAAAACTTCAAACCGAGACCAACCAAGTTCCCTTACCACCTCCTTCCATCACTGATTAATCGTAATCAATAAATTCATGTAATTAATAAAATAATCACATATATGATAAATCTCACAATTTTCTCAAGAACCCTAATTAAAGGAATCCCCAATTTAACGTTCAGAAGCCCTAATTGATGAAATTAAGTTCAAATAGACATTCATAAAATAGATTAACACAAACCCAGTTTCTAAGATTGAGTCAATTTAATTGAAGAGTCGTCAAAAAAAAAATCAAAACAGTTGAGAGAGAGTCATCAAATTAGGTCGTCACTTTTGGTGCAAGCCTTCGATCTATTAACAACTTACTCATTCTTGTTGTCAACTTAAATTAGAACAAAACCCAACTTACTAAAAATTATTGGAACTCTTTCTACTCATAAATCTTCACCATTCATCGTCGTATACAGCCTCTCCAACCTCAAACTCAAAAACCCATTCTTCCTCTCTTGTATCTGGTGCAATTTGGTATTGGAACAAAAGCATATTCGTTGGTTGATTTCTCAGATAAGGAAGAGATGAGAGAAATCAGCTTCTCCAACCTCAAGATCGAGAATCCGTTCTTCCTTTCTTGTATAGGCGGTTCGGTGATAAAGAAGAAAAAATAAAATAAAACCTAGAAGAAAGAAGACAGTGGTCTCATGTTAAAACTCAAGCGGTTTACAAGGTTAAGGTAGTAATTTTAACAAGAACAATTGACTAAATCAACTAGCTTGACCATTTCGGTGGGACCATGTGAAATAATAAACGGAAAGGCCAGTTTATATAAGGCCTAAAAAAATGGCCGGTTTATTAATTAGGGGTCAAAAAACTGGATACTTTATTACAAGCTTGGTAAAGGGGCGGCATGTTTTGGTAGAGGGGCGTTACCCTAATAAGACAAAAAGGTCATTACAAGTAATTTTCAAGTGTCCCTTATCAAATAAAATATGGAAATGACTAATTAGCCCTTATTGTTGATAATCAAGATTAGTAATGATAATCAAGATTAGTGTTGATAATCAAGATTAATGTTGATAATTAATTTTCACTTATCATATGATTCATAACTCTAAAATAGGTTATTAAAAAAAAATTAGAGAAGAAAAAAGAAACTTTTATGATATTTGTGAAGGTCAATCTCAACCAATTGAAGAAATTAACCAACAAAGTGAAGAACCCAGCATTGAAAATGATTAGGCATACTTCTAAAGTGCGTAACAAATCAAAATTTTAAAATTTTCAGAAGAACATACGGTTGGAATTGAGCTCGTTAAACAGTAACTATATATTACTTACATTTAATGTATCAATTACCAATCAGACTGGGTTCAATTTTGGGAAAACCCAAAATTTCAGAAGAACATACGGTTGGAATGGAGCTCGTTACCAACCATAACTACATGTTGGGGAAAACCCAGAAAAAAACCAGTTACGGTTGGTATAGTTTGTTCCCTTACGAACCGTAGGGAACTTACGGTTGGTAACTAATGAATAGAAACCAACCGTAATCAAGCCTGGACATGAGTTGTAAGTTGCATCATTCATAACATGCAATAGTAAGCAAATAAGAAAAGGAACTGAAGGTTAAAAGAAAAGCATACCATTTGAACTTTATCCCCATGTATTGCTGTTGCAGGAAAACCATTTATCGTCAGCCAATGATCATGCATCAGCTCCTCTCTTTGTCTCCACAAAAACTAAAGTCCACGCTTGCTGCAGAATAATGAGTACACTTTGTCAAATAGAAGAAAGAAAAAATGAAGTTTTAAAGTTACAGTACATCAAGAATTACTTTGTTTCAAGTCATCGGGTAGCTGATACATTCTAACTAATGAATAGAAACCAACCGTAACTAACATACGGTTGGTAACTAATGATTATAACTAACCGTAACTAACGTACGGTTGGTAACTAATGTATCGAAACCAACCGTAACTAACCTACGGTTGGTAAGTCATCTTAATTTTTGAACCGTACATAACTATTTGATAAGTTGTTAACATTCAGGATGATTTACGGTTGGTTAGTTTAATTGAGTTTCAAACCGTAACTCAATTACGGTTGATAAATATGATGCAAATAAAAACCGTAACTGAACATTTTCTCAAAACTAAGAACTTACGGTTGGTATTTGAGTTTAAACCAACCGTAACATCAACCCAATCAACAGTTACGGTTCGTATTTGAGTTATTACCAACCGTAACTAGCATAAACCCAGAAATTTCAATTTTAATTTTCATTCAAAACCTTAATTTTTGATACAAAATTAACTTAAATCCAACACGATAAACTAAACCCTAACTGGGTTTTTCTAAACATTTTTCAAATCGCCGATTAATCGAAGACGATGACATTTTTAGTTTTAATGGAGGTTAGGGTTGATGGAGGAGAAGAGAAGATGAAGAAGAAGATGAAAAAAAAAACTGATTTGATTATGGTTAATTGATTTGATTTTGGTTAATTAAAAAAAATTGATTTGATTTTAGTTAATTTAAGGTGAAAGGGTAATATAGTCAATCTACACCCCTATAGGACACCCCCTAACCAATAAGAGGGACATTGCTATCACACTTGACGCCCCTCTACCATTTCATGACGCCCCTTTACCAAGCTTGCTTTATTAATTTGCCCAACAATAACAAAAAAGAAAGAAAGAGGAGTTTTTGTTTTAAGCTGCAAGCTTAAGAGATTATATATGTTAAGATCTCATCATGATTGATTTAAACTCATAAAAATACTTTAAGAAAATGCAAAGAACCAAAAACAGCAATACACTGATACTAGAAATCAATATCTGTTCTTTTATCTTCTTTAATCACTGATATAACTTATTGAGATCATCTTTAAACTTAGATTTTATCTGTTCCCTTTTCAACTTGAGGGCAGCTGTCACCAATCCAGACTCCGGTGTCCATGGATCCGGTAACAACTTAATCTTTGCAGGAGATTCAAATTTGTCAAGTTTTGCAGCCTTCGCAACCTGCATAACAGACAACAACCCAACAAATTCAACCAAAAATCTAAAAGAGCTTACGCATGAGAGTGATTCTTCATTAGCTAGTGAAACAAGATGAAAAATGTTTCAAGTTTCTAAAAGTCTAGACAAGAGACTGCAGTAACCTTAACTCTTCTGACTTGGTGAAACTGGTATCTGGTGATTCTGGTTACCTCCTAGGAAGCTTTGCAGCACTAAGTAAGTTATCTTACTTCCATTTCTACTAAGTTGTCTTTACTTTCTCTTACATGTAGGTGGTGCTTAATTTCATAACAGGAAAATGATTGTGCTTAATGCATTCAAGAGTATGATGCATTTTAGAGCATGGAGGGCCATGCATGAATGTACATTATCTAGTACGTGAATATGGAACAATGAAAATGAAGGATTTTGCTCTGGAGAAAATATGAAACAGAAAGACGCAATGGACTAACCTTGAGAAGAGATTGTTGAACTTCACGGACTGCTTCCTCTTTCTTGCACAGATCTGCAAAATCATGGTACTCAATTCCAGCTCCATGTGCCCAACCCTCGAGTGCATGCTGCGAAGGAACCACCAATGCTACACAGAAGCTGTGGAATGGGTCTGCATGGACCATGATACTATCCACATAATTACATGAGGCCAAGGCTGCTTCAACCTGTAAACATAGAAGATCATAGAAAAAAAGGTCCATAAGAATTATAATTTATAACCAATCTCTTTTAAATCAACACCAAAGGTTCGTTTGCTTTTCCTGCACAGACATAAACTACAAATCAAATGCTTCCAACCAAGAAATATATTGATATAGATCTTTATTGAACTTCTGGGTTTGGCGGCTTGAAGAGGCTAGATATCTGTACTGTGTGCTTCACAAAAGGAAATACAGTATATTGAAATAAATAAATATCTCATTTTTGAACTTCCTTTACTGCAAGAGTATCTCTGGTTTTGTAATTACACACCTTTCCAAGAGATATGTACTCCCCATGTTGAAGTTTAACTATATCTTTTTTTCTGTCAATAATTTCCAGGCATCCGTCCGGGTGAAATTGTCCTATATCACCAGTGTAGAACCATCGCATTCCCTTTTCATCAACCTGTTGTACATACAGGATCATGAATGACGATAACATGGTGTCAACTAGCTGATAATATTTCTAGAATGAGGAAAAATCTTACTTTGTACACCTCGTTAGTTTTCTCCTCATTTTTAAAATAACCCAAAGTTATGCTGTGTCCTCCTACTACAACTTCACCTCTGGGCATTGGTTTATCAGTGATCAGGTATCCACCTTCTTCCCAAGAGACGAGCTGTAAATTTAAATAAAACACATGAGAAGCTGTAAGGTGCAAATTTTTCTAGGAAACATGTTTGTAAGTTTAATTAACAATATAATGTTAAAGACATAAAAAAAATTGAATTGTAGGTAACCCAGTATAAATATCAAATGATAACAATGTTATTAGTCTATCACCATTAAAAGAAAGTAGAGAGTAGTGATCATAAATGGATTACATTAAGCTCAGTAGAAATTCAGGACATTACAGCTATTTCCTCTAAAGAATCCAGGTTATATTTCCAAAAAGATTAAATGCTACATACCTTAATGTAGCCACACGGAAGAGGTGGACCAGTACGACCCACAGTGGTGTCATCCGCCTCAGAAAAAGCTGCTCCAGCACATGTTTCAGTCAATCCATATCCTTGACCTATAGGAATCCTGCAGAAAATGTTAACAAGCTTAGAACATCAAGTGAACTTAAGGAGGAAACTAAGAAAGAAGAAAGAAAATCCATGGGAGTTTTATTCAAGCAAAATCAATTTGTTTTGAAACTTAACTTATAACGAAATTCAGACATTTTGGTCATTTACCAATCACATTTTGCTAATCAGAACTATTTCTTTAATGTAATCTCATGTATGAGTTATAACTGGGTAATCTGTCTACTTATGCATCTATGTCCATCCACAGATTCCAAATGGTTCATTCCAAACTTAGTTTAATTTCTGCTAACCCAGTTTTAAGTGTACAACACCTATCATTACCCTTTCAGGAATTCCCAGATGGAGTTGAATAGTATGAGGAGACCTTCTAAGTTACAAGAGGGAGATAACCACTTCATTAAATGTGTTCACATTATATATTGATTTAAGCAAGGCTCTAAAGATAATCAATATAGGACTTCCGCATAAAAATAAAAATAATTAACATATTATGCTGTTTGTGCATGATCAGGTGTATCTCAAATGTTTTAGCAAGACAAGTCTTTTTATATTACGCCCCTACACCACCAGTCAAGTAATCAACCATAACTGCTTATTTAAGGACTTAAAATGCTACTCATGAAGTGATTCAGGTATTCAGTTGATCCAATTGACACTAGATGACTTTTTAAGTGCCAGGATTCATGGACCTTAGCGCCATAAAGGATAAATGTGATTCTTTTATATGATTATATATTTATATGCCACGCTAACATGTTAAGTACCTTGTTGACTTTTGAAATAAAGATTAGCAGCGCATGACTTTACAAGTCAGATGAAAACAATGGAATTGAACAATTACAGATAATGAACACATGAGAAGAGAATACAATACCCTAGGCAGACATTCATGAACCGTTGTGTGTCTCTAGACAAAGGAGCTCCACCACAAAGCATAAATCGCATACGGCCTCCGAGAATAGATCTTATCTTTTTGAAAACAATGACATCCAGAAAAGTCTTTTCCAGTCCCCAAGCCCCAAACAAGCTTCCTTCTATAGCAGACAATCGACGTTTGTATCCAAGGTTGAAAAGTTTTTTGGTTAATCCACCCTTCTCATTGACCTATATAAAAAGATATGATTCAAACAAAAGACACTTAACATAAACCGAAATCACACAGTCACCAAAATAAGAAGGCGATAAACCAACTGTAAGACCCACTAAATTTTAGTCAACTCAAACCTTTTTCAACACTCCGTCTCGAACACGATCTAAAATAGCTGGAACTGCTGCCATAAGGGTGGGCTTCAATGCAGAGGCATCTCCCAGGGTTCCTTTCTTGATTTTATTCGAGGTGTCGGTTAGGGTCAGAGCTGAACCATAACCAATGGCGGCACCTGCTGTCAACATGACAGTCTAGACAACCAGAAAACACAAAAAATTAAAATAGAACCATTTGGTGCTAATTCAGAAATAAAAGAAATGTTAACATGTAAGGACCTCGGCTTCCAGCTCAAAAACATGAGCCAAGGGTAAATACGCCAAGTAAACATCTTTGCGGCCTATTTCTGGTATAACTGTCATGACTGCTGCTGCTGTTGATACAATGTTTCCATGAGTCATCATGACTCCCTGCATTATCAAATGTTACACTCTGTTAGGGATGGAAGTACAGGGACGAAATAATTTGAAAACTTAGTGTCCATAGAAGTCTTGTTATCTTTCAGTTTGTTGTCATCCAGAAGTATCTCTTTGTTAGGCAGGTGTAGTTCTAGCAGACAAAACCAGCTAGCAAGTTCAAGGGACGACATGCAGGACAGAAATGAAAATTGACCAAACATAAAGCACGGGGAGAACAGTTCGGATGTACCAAATCTACAGTTCATTTGTGAGCAGCATATACTACTAAAGCTTATAAAAATACTCCTTTCCGAGGTTAGTGTATGTAACTAAAAACAACTTTACTTGTATGAGAAGGAAAAGCAATAACCAACCTTCGGTAACCCTGTACTACCACTTGTATACATGATGACAGCAGTATCAGTTTTTGAAGGTAGTCTGGGATGAGCAGGATTTTCTTTTCCTAGCTTCTCAACTTCAGAAAAAGATGTAAGTGTAAAGTTGTCGAAAGATGAATCAACTGTGGTGTCATCATCTTCAAAATAAATGATGTGCTTAATAGATTCCAGCCTAGAGCTAATTGCAGCCAATTTCTTCAATTGCTTTGGATCACAGATCAAGGTTGTTACTTGTGTCTGCCAAAAAAGAAATTTTTTTCTCCAAGTTAGATTAGATTGAACATCAATAAAAAAATAAGTTGGAATCTGGTGAAAGGCCTACTATCCTTTGCCTGATTCACTGGCAGGACCACCACACATTCAATTGCAAAAGGATGGAGATTTTCTCACCTCATTAAGGGAATGAACAAGAGCCTCCTCACCTAGCGAAGCATAGATAGTCACGACTGTAATATTCTGCCTGAAGCATCCCTGGTATGCAAAAGAGTATGCATTATATACATTAGAAGCAAAACCTACAAAACAGAATCCAGGCAAAGCACAAAAGTCAATATTACCTGGAAGGCAAGTAACCACTCAGCCCTGGAATCAGCAAAAATAGCAGCACGACTATCTGCACTATGACCCAATTTTACCAAACCAGATGCAAAGTTGCTAGCTCTCTTAAAAGCTCCTTCGTATGTTTCCCATACATATTCTCCCAGGTGTAACTTCTCAAATTTCCTCCCATCGCCACCTGTAACTACTTCCCTACTGATCACCTCTCTTGTACCAAGACACCGTTCGTGTGTATTCTTCTTACAAGACTGCTCAAAAAGAGCTGCCATAGTAGTAGCTCCTTCCCAAGGAACTTCAATCAATGTCTTAGATCTATGATTACGAATCGCGAAACCCGTCTCACCACCAACTTGCACTGGCACTCCCCTTTGTTTAGTTCTTTTCATCCCAATGAGTAACAAAGGTATAAGAAGACCAATTGTAAACGCAACAGCAATACCTATCGACTCATTGCCATTGAAAATCGACATGTAATTCTGAACCAAGTTTTTCAGAATAGGAGAATCTAAAACACCTCCATTAGAATCTCCCATTGTGTATGCTATTTTGTGTATAGCTATTGACAAATACTGCTAAATTTGCACCATAAATTTACCTGAAGTAAATAATCACAACAGAAGTAGAAAAATAAGTACCAAACAAAATTCATGATTCATAATTCAAGAGTTCAAAATAGTAATCATATTTAGGCACAGAATTCAATTCAGAGAAATTATCATTCAAAAAAGAGTACAAATGAGTCAGTATTGTCGTCAAAAGTGTTGAACAAAATATTCTCGACTAGGTACCATGAAAGTAGGTAGAAATTAGATAGAACCACTAATCTAATGAAGGAGTATAAATCTACTGAAATTTAATCCGATTCCAAGCTGCTTACATAAAATTGAAAACAAACACTAACAGTTATAACTCTGAATTAATCAAAAGACGATCCCGAAACAACCGAAAAGAGAAAAAAAAATGTAATTCCAAGAATAAGGAAGATGATGAGACGAGAATCAAAACCAGGATTTGTAGGATTTACCTTCTGAAGGAGGAGAACTTGGAATTGTTTGGTTTATGGTTTGTTTCTTCTTCTTCTCTGGTCTGAAGAAGTATAAGCGAAGTGGAAGAAGGAAGGCCTCCTATAATAAATAATAGATGGTATGATTCGTATGAACATGGATCCAGTTGAAACAACCCAAAGACTTATGCAATTAATACTAAAATAAAGTTTCATCTTTTCCAAAACTTCAATTAATAAAAATTTCATCAAAATTCTGACTTTATTTTTCTTTTGTCTCCCAATTTTTCTTGTTGAAGTTTTGCTAACCCTCAAAATCCCACTTTCCAAAACTTCTTTTTTCTTTTTCTCCTTTTTTTTATAAAAATTTCATCAAAATTCTGACTTTATTTTTCTTTTGTCTCCCAATTTTTCTTGTTGGGTCACGTGTCACATTTACAGTGGTACCACATTGCTAACCCTCTCTGGTTAAACAGGTGGTTCCACTTCCAGGTGAGCTAAGTTCCGCATCACATACGCTTGGAGTATCATTTTACGAGTAATATTCATATTATTCAGTGTCATCGATGGACAGGTGCATTCATTTTTGAAAACATAAAAAATTACCTACAACAACTCTAGATTCAAGAGAGATGGGTAGCCATCATCATTGTTTTTTCTTAGTAACAACTCGGACACCGTATGAGTTGTGGTTGCACATTTCCAATGACTGTTAAACAGAAGAAGATAAACTGCACGCAATTTTAAAAAGACCAATTTCAACTGCTCGTTTACTGGTCGATAATAAGTGTTTTCGGATGTTGATCCTCAGCCTCTGGATCGGTCGACCAGTTATTTCTGTTGCTCTGTCAAATCAGCATAAGGCCGGGCATGTAGGCCTTCCCCGGTGACAAACAAACAAACAAGAATTTGAAAGGCTCACGTTGGATGGGACTCTTACGGCCACAATTCCCAGTACTCTTTAGTTGGATGACATATAGGGCCTTCAATACATTTCCGACTCAACCTGCTAAGTGATGTGAACCACCCACAACTATCTGTAACTAGATAATATGCACCACCTTGAATACGTAATATCGGTCAATTCTGGCACGATAAACAGATGATACGGACCTTCTAGAATAGCAATAGGTGACAATCATCTCTAGTATGATATCATGTACTCCGCTTCCAGAAAAGAGTTACTATAAATGGAGTATTCTGGAGTCAAAATCTTCTTGGTTTCACCCTTGTAACCCAGTGCAGCACATTCAATTGCCAGAACCTGGTATCAAGAAGACAATTCACACTTCATCCCTGATACATCATTTACCTATCTGTGAGAAACATTTAGGAATCACTAACAAAAAACCCCAATATGGGAGGTGTAATACCTCCTCCATTTCAAGGAAGATATCTTCCAAGACATGGTGTAGAGTCTGGAGCAGCAGAAACTGTACCATTAGTACAAGGTACACTACTACACCTGTTCCACTACTTGCCGAAAATTAAGAGAGTAATATTCATTGTAAATAACAAATACATTCACAAGTAGGTTGATGCAAGGTTTATGCCATTTAACTGATAGATTTTGGCTCATCTACCCAAAGACACGATGATCCTCTAGTCTATTTTTTAAGTTTTATGAAGGATCTGGACCCTTCCATAAGGGATATAAGAAATGATCGATAACTAGAAGCTTCCATAACGATTTATTAACCCAATTAAAAGAACACATAAAAGATTTAAGAAACTTAAAGAATGGGAAAACATACATGAACGTGTATGACTACTTGATTTGAACATCGTGTATTTAGCATCCTGAATCAGTTACTTGTTTATACATGTCTGAGAATAAATACATACCGTTCAATAGCAATATGTTGTAGAAATCTATCCTCAAATTCATGGCAAAGCTTCGACACTATAACCCTTGTACCAGCACTTCGGACTAGTTGTTCTCAGAGCCTCACTTGGTCATCAGTGTACAATTACGTGGGCCTTACTCAAGACGCTGTCGAGTTGTAGACGCCGTCGAATTCTAATATAACAGCAGTGTTAGGATCATCATAATTACAAATAAACTAAGAAACATCACAGCGAATGCATTAGTATACATTTATTATCTCAATCACTCCTGGTAAGTTTTTGAACAATCACTGCAGAAACAGAAGGAAGTACAAGGTAGAAAACATACCTACGCGAAAAGGAGAAACTTATCGCAAAACAACACTTCCCAACTTACCACCCCATATTCATATTCAGCTGGAAGGATTTGTAAATCACCGACATCCTACATGCAGCAGAGCCACACCTTTGTCTCCCTTTTAGACCACTCTGCCATTTGAATCTTCAAACTACTACCGTCTCCTCCAACTATAACAGAAAATATCCCAATACTGTATAAGTAACCTGTCCAAAAAATTATGCTTAAGGTTCAATAGCATGATACATTACAAGTTATCTCAGACAAAATTGTACGAGATGGATTGTCTGCAATGAAAACTAATATGTGCACAAAATTGTTTCTAACAAAACTGTGCTTTCTGCTCGTACTAGTAAAGACTCTCCGGTACGTCAAAACTAACAAAACAGGTAAATACAGAGAGAAAGAGAAACACTGTGCACCTGGTAGTAGTAATTGAGTCAGATGTTGGAGGAAGGGATGATTGTAGCAGCTCCATCAAATTAATACGGCCAATAACAGATGAATTGCTAGTTACTCGTCTCTTTGAATAAAATCAACATCGAGTTCTTCAAGGAAGGTGAGTGACTTCTTAAGATCATAGGGTATCGACTCCTTATTTAGTTTATCACATCTGTGGATCTCTAATTTCCGGAGAGAAGTACATAACCGTAACTCCGGTAGAGACGTTAAAACAGGGAAATTTACTAACCATAGCAACAATGACTACTTAGGATACTTTTAATCTTAATGGCTCCAATCTCAAAGAAATGAGCCTGTTTAAGCCTGAGGTAACCAAACCTGGTTACAGTCAGGAATGGAAGAGCGCATGTTGGCTAGCTATTTGAAACCTTGTTGATTAACAATATTTTTGTTCCACTATCAATTGAAAAAGTGTAAAATGTCGAAACCCCATCATACGGTTTTCATATAAAAAGCATAACAACATTCACAAAACTTCTTCAACTATCTTTTTACATATTTGAGAAAGTTAAAGACGTAACCAAAACCCAGTTCTGGTATCCCCAACCCTTTGGGGATTTTGTAACGTAACATGGTTTCCTGAAGTCAATGTCTGATTATCCTCACCCATTAGGTGATCGGAACTTCCAATACCATTAACAGCATCAATGGGATAATGCAAATTACTAACGTGATCTATGTTAGGTTGAGTAATACTCACCTCTTCCTCGGCTTCTTTGTCCAGCTCTCCAATTATCATCTCCATAGTAGATTTCGCAGTTTGGTAAGCATTTATTGATATTGCAGACTTAGCACAAAGATTAAAAGTGAGTTGGCAAAGATCGTTAAAACGCAAGGCTTGAGATTTCTGACAGTCGTCTTGCGCTTTCCTACATCCTTCACCCAAGAAAACCCCAACTTTTGCCTTTTTTGTCCACCTTTTCCTGATGTAGACATCTGGAACCAACATAATATTCCGCACGGTGAAGACTTTAAAAATATGCTTACAAAGAATGCCCGTGAACTCAAAATTCTGACAATCACAATTCACTCGTATGTCATTATTACAAGAGCTGAAACTAACAAGGCAACTCCTATTTTGACCCCACCTTGACACTGCATATGTCCAATTTGTTCCTACCCTTGCTGTTTCTTCAGCAATGTAGCTAAAACTCTCACAAAATTCCTTATGGAACTCTTTAAAGACTGATCTTGTGTACAGATCAGCAGCTTGTTGTTCCATTGGAACATCTAACTTCAAAACAGGCCGTGTTTCAAGAGACTGAATGTCTTCCAATATTTCCTCATCCCGTCTATGATCAAGCGCCTTCTCGTACTGCTTGAGAAACTCATAAAGAGGAAGTGGCTCATTCACGAATCCATCGAAGTAAGAATTTATACTCTCGATGCATTGAATCGTCATCATATTTGCGTGGAAAACATGCCTCGAGTACACTGGAGCCCACATGTGCCGTTTCTTGTACAAATTATCCAGCCACTCATTTTCATGAAGCTTGTACTTTTCATGTAATAATGCCCAACTTGACTCAAATTCATCACACCATTGTGTATCATAGATACATTTCTTCAAATCTGTAATAAATTCATCCCTCGTATTTTCCAAATGACTAAAACGATTGGAAGCATCCACGAGAATCTCCCCTAAACATAAACTCTGACGGGTACCTGGTAAAACTTGCTCAATTGCTTTCATCATTGCTGCATCTCCATCAGTAACTATTGCAACTGGACGACGTCCAGACATGGCTTTCAAAAATGTCTCCAACAGCCATGTTAAGGACTCCTCATTCTCGTTCAATAATATTGCACAACCAAATAAAACTGTCTGAAGGTGATGATTTATACCTAGAATCGGTGAAAATGCCCGTCCGTACTTGTTGATCCCATAGTTACTCCTGAAATAAACTACATCACCGAAGTACCCATAATCCATCCTTGATCTCGTATCAGCCCAAAAGAAGTTTAACATTCGATCATCCTTACCACCTTGTATGGCATAAAAGAAGGATGGACTCTCGGTTTGCATTTCCCTAAAGTAATTTAGAAGAGCCCTTACATCTCCTTTTTCTGGTTTCTTTATCTTACAATCACTCATGCTCATGTCTACTTGAATAGATTGAATGCGTCTTTGAGACCTCAGCATATGCTTTTCCCCTGAATTAGCACATTCATGGTTGTGTTCTTCGTCAAATTTACGCACAACCCATTTACCATCAGTAACCCTTTTGACATCCAACTTGGCACTGCAACCCACTCTTATAGACCTTACATTTCGTCTTCTCACCTTTACTAAGACACCATCTTTCATTTTCTTTGGTTCCTCGTCATCATTATCACGCTTCTTTCTGCGATGACCTTCCTTAGAACAACAAAATCGTTGAAATATAAGAGCTCCATCTATATTTGATCTACGGTTTTTGGCTCTTCGAATGCTGAAACCAACAGCCCTAGCATATTCATTGTAGTAAAAATATGACTCATCAAGAGAGTCAAATTCCATTCCAACAAATGGTTTATAGAATGTCCCATCATTGGGTGCATCCATTTCAGCTTCCTTAAGTCTCTGCTTAATCCACTGCTTATAGCCAGAGGAAAAGATCAGCTCTTGCTGATTCACTTGTGAAGGTGGTGTCTCTTGTGACGCGAGGCAGATCTTCTCGTCTTCTTCAGTAGCCTATAAGAACATCAGATACCATAACTAATGAGCACATAGATTTTAGTACGAAAACCCTCGTAATAAAAGATGGTTCTATGGAGAAAAAAGGTTGTTAAACCTAGTTGCCTTATATATGTTGACTACATGATTAAAATTTTCTGAATAAAGGTGATAAACCAAGAAAAACATGTGAGCATCATTAAAGCACAGGTACAGTAAAGCAACTCTTTTGTTATTTTAGACGTTTCCGTCAGAACTATGAACCAAATAATCCTAACCTTTGAAGAAGAGACCTTATCGTCCTTCTCTTCTGGACCATCTGGCTTACTTAGATCAGATTCTCCAACTGACAAGCTTGGGATCACAAACCCGTCTGTATCTGTACAAGATAAATTCAAGACAAGAATTTCATCAATGTGTATGTGAAATAGAAAAACTTGACATGCAACTGACAAGTATTGGATTATGATTGGAACACCTTGCTTCCATATTCACAAATATTCTAAGCACGTGAACAAACAAGATATTACCATGTGTTGCCTGCTGTAAATTTCCATGTAATAATCTTAGGAATTGCTATTAAGCTTAACATCATACCGTACCCACAGTTTCAATCAAGTTTTCAAGAATCAATATTGAAAAGTTTACCTTGGCCAGACAGTTTTATCCACTGACAAGAAAAAGCATAAAGATAACATAAAGAGCAATCACAGACCAGTGCTTGTGAAGTAACTCGTAAGTTCAAGTCTTAAAGATGATACGGATTTACAAGACCACAACATAGCGGAACAAGCAATTAAGTCCACAAAAATTCCACTATGTAATGAACCATTTTCCCCACAAAAAATCCATTATTAGTGAACCCTTTCCCCCACAAGCAATGTGGACAGCAGATAAGTTATTTTGTCTGTTGTTACTGTCGTTGTTCTTTAATATATCCAGTATCTCCTACTTTACTAATCAACACATATTTAACAATCCTTACCTTGTTTACTGAGCAAAGTTAATAACAGATGTTTTTCTTAAAAGGTTAGCCTAAATATATATATGAAGGGGAAGTCCTTGAAGCACAAACGAACTCGAAGTCACACTGAAATAATGATATTACCAAGGATAGTAGATGCTCGTGGATGAGCAATTCCTGGACAAACCTCCTTAAAGAGTAATATACAACTAATAGGTCTTCAGAACTTGAGATTAGGTTTCTCAGAGCCGGTCCAGCAAAGGTTGGGAAGCTAATAGCACTTTTATAATCATCCAGTATGTTTCTAATTCAATGAATCACACTGCTTTGTTCATACAGAAACACATCTACAGTCTCCCTAAGATATTTCCAGAGGAAGAAAGAGTACCCTAGGTGGAACTACTGTGGGGGGGAAATTCAATCACCAAATAAAACCAATACAAAAGCAACAATCAGAACAACTAATATAAAATTTTAAGAAATGCCCAAAGAACAATTAATCAGGAATTGCCCAAGTTAGATGATAAAAACAGAAAATGGAGAATAAGTAAATTCAAAATATTTCAATCGGGTTATAAAGTATGACGAAAACAAGAATGGTTAGGGACTTACCCCACTCATCTTCTTCGATTTGTTGAACAGTATTCTGCTCCATTGAACAGAGACGATCATAGATGTCGATGGCTTCAGGGGGTATGGTGCCCCGAGTCCTCAACAGAACTCCCAAGTATAGATATGAACAGATATATTTAAGTTAAGAATACAGATTTCTCTAAAATTCACTTAGGATTCTGGCAGCTGAAAAAGAAAGAGAAACCCTAATAAATGCTCAAAATAACAGGTCGATTGCTTCTGAGCAGAGATTAGTTGTTACAGTCTTCCATACAGGAGATCTCCGGTTGGGTTCTGATATTCATCTATAGAATAACAGGGTGTTAGTCCTCAAGGGAGTTGGGGGATTTGGGTGTAGTTGGGTTTTTTCATGTTAGTCGTGGGAGAGTTCGAATGAGTCTCTCAAAATCCCCGTTAGTCGTGGGAGAGTTTATAAGAGTCTCCCAAACTCCCTAGAAAACCCCGTTAGTCGTGGGGGAGTTTGAAAGAAACTCTGAAACTCTCTGTTAGTGGTAAAAACTAGAATGCTAGGGAGTTGAGTTTTTTTGGGGGAGTTCTAGGGAGTTTACAGTGTATTTTTGACTCATTCCAAATCTCTCAAAAAAGTAGAGATTTTGGGAGTCTCTGAAACTCCCTACAATCAAAACACCAAACTCTCTCAAACTCCCTATACTCTCTTACACTCCCTCAGAATCCCCAAGATCCAAAATACATTAAACTCCCCCAACTCAATCGTGGACTAACCCCTGTAAGTGTTGCGACTGTCGTCTGATAGACCAAAAAAACAGCAATGCTTTTCTTGGTAGAATAAAAATTTATCTCCACCCTACTTACACTCTTTAGCCAGATGAGCATTTCATTCAATAGCGGAGAGAGAGTGCCCGTATGCGAAAGTCAAATTATTTTCCTTGTTCGTTAACCTCAGTCAAAATTAGGTTTGAGAGATGTCTTTGTGTGATTTTACTTTCAATCGAAGTGTTCTTCAAGTGTTTCTTAGGTCTAAGTGTTATCCCCTTGTGGTTGTTGAAGAGTAGATATCATCATCTCGAGCAGGTAAGAGATCTAAAATTTTAGTTATCTAATTTTATTTCACCTTGTCGGGTTGGTAGGGTTGTTAGTTGGGTGTTTTACAGGTTTTGCAGTGATTCTTCATTGAAATTTCAATTGGTTATCTTCTCGTTTCATCTTTATGGTTATCTTCTTGTTTCTTCCTTCTGGTTTGCTGGTCCTTGTGCTTTGTTTTTTGAGTTTTTGGTTTCTCCCTCTTCTCTGTCTAGTTCAGTTCTAACTAGATTCTCTTTCCTTTCCGTCTCTGGCTGCTCTGGTGTATATTTTATTCCCTTGCTTGATTTGTTTTGATCTCCTCCATGCATCCTCTTACTTTCCTTGATTTGAGATTGTTGACCATACTTCACTGGATCTTGATCATATCTCAATGGGTGTTTATTCAATTAGTTGGTAACCTAATCGTCAGAAGTACTAAATTCTTTAAGTATAAATATAATCACAAAGGAAATAATGATACAAAGGGAAATCATCTGCTTAAGGCTACTTCCTCCAACTCTCATAGCAAACCAATAGAAATTTATACTGATTTTGTCAACAACCTAGCTATTAATATGAAGAACAATCTCAATATTGAAAGTGTTATAGAGCCAATGGTGTATTTAGACAAACATATGGTCTTAGAGAAAGAAAAAAAAGACTTCACTCTCTGTATGTTAGGAAGAATAGTATGTCATGTAACTATTTATACTAGCAGAGTTAGGAATCTAGTAAGAGATTTGTGTCCAATGTTTAAAGAAGTCATAATCATGAAATTTGGAGCAAGGCTAAATGTGCATTTATACAGATTTGAATATGAGATTGATATCATGAGAATTAAGGATGATAACCCTTGGTGTTTGGATGGCTACTTGATAGTTCTAATTGAAATTCCAAATCAGGGTTTCGCTTTCAGTGCGGCTATAAATATGGATTATGAACTATTCATAGTTTTTTTATGTAGAATCCCAAATCAGTTCCTCACTCCGGCGGATTTTAGAGCAATGGCATCAGCTATTGGTGAATTATGTGGTTTCGCTGAACCGATGGGTCTCTTTTCAGATCATAAAACTGTTAAAATGCTGATCAAGATAAATGTTACGGGTGCTCTACCTAGAAGGGTGCTGGTCAGAGCTCAAGAAGATGAAGCTTGGATATCTGTTAATTATAATGTTATTCCATGAAGAATTTGTCAGATATGCGGGGTTTTAGAGCATCGTGTAGAACCTTGTGTACAAGGAGATGTGCTGATAATCGAAGAGCCAGTTAATATTGAAGAGAATGGAATTCAGGTAGAAGATGAGGTCATCATAACAGGTCACAGTGGTCATGAAGATATGAGTAAATATGGTATTAGCAAAGCGCAAATTAATGCTTTATCTGTAGAAGATGGTCGAGATTCTATAGAGGATTATATTCCTAAAGTGGGAGGGTTAGGAGAAATCTCTAAAGAGTGTAATCCTAATCTCACAGTCCTGGAGGTGAGAAATATGACTGAGTTGGATTTGGTAGCTGCTCATATTGTTACTGATGCTAAAAGAACTAATGAAGACAACGGAATGGTGGAAGCAAGAAACCGTATTAAAGGGAAGGAAAAAGTAGTGTTGGAAAAATTAAAAGATAGGGAAAAGGCTATGAAGGAAGCTGAGGTGAATTATTCTAGTGGTCAACTACTTATAAAAGAAAATATTCAGGTGGTAGACATTGATGAAGCAGTAAGGAGAATGGATGAGGTATCTGAACACCAGAACAAGGAAAGTTCTCTTCTTGGATTCACAATCAATCTCAAGGAACCAGAAAGAAAGAAGAGGAAATATAAGAGAAAAATGTACATGGCAGAAGATGAGAATGTTAAAAAGTCTAAAGGAGCTTCAAGTGTAAGGGATGTTCAAAGCTTGGACAAAGTTGTAGCTACAGATGGTGAGAAATTACTGGATACTGGTAACCTAAGTCTCTTTCCTACTTCGATTACTGAAAATCTCTTCCATAATTTAGTTACTGAAGTTAGCTCTGCTAAATTTTCTTCTACTCTTTTTAAATCTCTTTTCCCAGTACCCTCTGTGCAATCACATGGAGAGGAAAAAATCATTCTTGCTAATCCTCAGATGATTAGAAATTTGATTGTATCCTATGAGAATCCTTTTGACATGTTAAATGATTACATCATTGACATTCCGAGATGTACATCAGATCATGTCAACCTAAGATCTGATATGGTGGAATCTGCTCCAAGCAACAATCAGGTACACAACATGTTACTCTCTCTTTATATCAACAATCTGTATGTGCATATACATCGATCTTATGTTAAAACAAAATATCATAACATATGTGAATTGGATGGTCTATTACATGTTGAGAACAATAAAATGGAGAACATTTGTAATACTCGCGTTTTTTTTTTTAAATTTTTATGTGCGAACACAATCCATTTGGATTGGAAGACTAGAACTAACGCAATGTGGAGTGTTAAATCTAGTTGTTGTTGTGTTTCGGTTGAGAAACACTTGGATTTTGCCAGAGAAACTATATTTCTCTTTGTGTGAGCCTGCCCGTAGCGTGAATGGACTTTAATAGAGTTTTTATGCTAGAAATTGCGACAAAGTGACACTCACAAGTTGATGTGTTGATTTTAAGAGTAAAGAGGGGCATTTTGGTCATTTTATTATTCTGATAAGCTTTAACTACGAAAATCAGTTGATTATATTTCTTTTTTCCAATTTGTTTTCTCTTCCTCCCTGCATCAAACAAAAGAATAATTTCATCACAAAAACTTGAAATTTGAAGGTGGAATTGCATCGTTTAATCATTTGATTTGGTTAGGTTTCCTTGGAATCATTTGCTGCTGAAAAGGCAGGGTAAAACTCTCCTTTGAAACTGATTTGAAATGAAATTCATTACTTTGATTATCTGATTTCATATCTAATTGAATTCAAGCATACTCATACTCTGATGAAACTTTATGTGATGAATTTGTGATGTTTAAAATGAGTTTATGATTGTTCCTCTTGATTTTGATTTAGGGTTCATGAAATAAGTTAGGGTTTTCATCTAATTTGATGATAAAACTTTATTACTTCTAAAAATTATCCATGGGTACTTGTGGTTTATTGGAATTGATCTTTACATCTTCAAACTCAATTTAGAAGCAATTTCTGGGATTTCTGGCAACAGTTTTCTGTCCTGTTTTATGGTTAGATTCTCACCCAGTTAATTTGAATCTTATATTTGTTTATATTTTTCAAATACAATATTAACTCCTCTTCTTTAAAACTATCCAAGAATCACTGGATTTCAATAAGTAATGAAGTCAGGGTGAATTTTTGATTATAGACTTCCAAAACTGTAATTTATGAAGAACTTGGTCACTGTCTTGTTTATTTGAGACTTTTCAGATCAGATTGATACTTGATTTCTTCTGGTTATTATTTTTGTTTCAAATTAGAGTCTTTAATATTTTCAACAAGACCAAGTTTGCTGAAATCCATAACATAATGAATTTTATACGAATTTTCGATTAGAGACTTGCGAAACTTGGAATTTCTGAACTTAGTGTTGCTGTCCTGTTTATTAAAGACTTTTAGGCATATCTATGAAACTATTTATTGTTGCTTATCATTTTTTTTTTAAATAAGGTTTTCTTATCTTTTCAACAAGACCAATTTTGCTAAATTCCATTGTGTAATGATTTCTACACGAATTTTTGATTACAGACTACCAAAACTGAATTTTCTGAAGGACAACACTTCTGTCATGTTTAGTGGAGAGATTTAAACATATTTTTGTACCTTGTTACCCTTGTTTACCATTTTTATGTCATAGTACGGTTTCTTATATTTTTAATGGTCCCAAAACTTCTGAATTTCATTGTGTCGTGATTTTTATACAAATTTTTGAATGTACACTGTCGAAACTGCAATTTCTGAGAAACGTGATCTTTGTTCTGTTTTTGTGAAACACTTTGAGATAGATATAAAACTCATTGATTTTACATATAATTTTTATATGAAAAAATATGTTTTGTTCTTTAAAATGAGCCAAGAACCAATGCATTTGGTTGAGTAATGAATCATGTGTGAATTTTTAAGTTGGAACTCCCAAAACTGTAGTTTTTCTGAAGCAATTACACAGACGGGTTTTATTGGAGTGATTTTGACTTGTCCCTGAATTTACTATTTTCTCATATATTTTTTTATGATAGCTTATCCTTTCTTCTATAAAATGAGATAAGAATCACTCATTTTCATTGTGTAATGAAGTCTACACAAATTTTTGAAAAGAAAAAGTTTATCTGATTATCTTTTGATTAGTATATTAAAAAAAAAATGTAATGATAATGATAATGTTTTATGTAATGATTATGTTTTGTGTAATGATAACTTATTAGTGGTAAGGTAAACCAATCCAAAGCAACAAAATCCAAACTCAAAATGAGTAAACTAAATAAGAGTTAGAGTGAGAGTTAGTAAAGAGGGAGAGCTAAATTCAAAGTGAGAGCCAAAGAGTCCTTCTGGCAAAAAACATAGAAGAAAAGAAAAGGGGGCGGTACCATTTTACTTTCCTCCGAGAACTATAAATGGTGTTTTTATTTTATCGATGTCATTCCCAGCATCGTTTCGATATGGAATTGAGGCAGGCGCAACACAATCTAAAACTCTTTTTATTTATGGTTTTGTTAATTAAATTCATATTTACAAGTTTTTATGGATGATAATCGATGTTGTGAGCATGATTATGAATGTTGGGTTGCGGTCCATAAAATGTGATTTTTAAAGATTATTTATGACGGGATACGAGATATCATTGGAAACGGTTTTTGTTTCCTAAACCCACATGGGGATCCCTGGGGAGAACGGATTGATTTAATTTATTGTTGTTAATGGATGAGGTGTTTCCATGTGTAGTTAATCATGCTAGATGTTTTTAAAAGAGATTGAAAAATATTGCATAAATTGTTTTGTTGCTTCTTTGCCTACTGAGTGTCAAAACTCACGTCGTATTATGACAAAAATTCCAGATTTGATGCATGACAAGGAGTTGATCAACGTGGAGTCTAGAGAATAATTTTAGATCCTTAATATTGTTGTTTTAGCGTAAAATTCTATTTCAAAGATGTAATTAGTTTTATATTTAAAGCTGTAAAATATTGTTTGGTATTGAGTTGACTGTTTATCATTTAAAATTCCCAATAGGTTTTGATATGATTCTTTTTGTAACAAATGTAAAATATTTTAAGGGACATTTTGTGAAAATTACAGATTTTCCTTAATGAATTTCTGAGTATTCCGCTGCGACAAATTTTTTAAAACGGACATAATTAATTAAGCCCAAATGATTTACTTAAAGAGCCTGGGCTTAGTAGCCGGGCCTCGGATATGGTATCCAAGTAGCACTCCGGGTTTTGAAAACCGGGGAGTCACAACATTTGCATAGTAGATATACATACATTGAATATTCATAATTATGTGTGGTACAAGGAATGCATACAATTTGGAAACTTGAAAGTATTGTCTTGGAACTTTCATGATTGTGGTAAGAAGTACCCAAGAGAACACTTTAAGAATTTAGTTCAATCAATACAGCCTGATATAATTTTCCTTAGTGAAACAAAAAATATTAGAGAAAATGTGAGAAGATTTGGAAAGGCGAGGGTACCCTAATATATATACCTCAAGCTAAAACTTTTCCTTCCTATAAGTCCTTTAGTTTAATACCTAAAATCGAATTGTGAAAGGAAACCCTCACATCACTCAAAAACTCCTAAAAAGGAAAAACATAAGTAGACGGCATAAACCATTCAAGGGAAGTCCTTCAGCAGCAACCCGTCCTTCTGTGAAAGAGCGACTCTCATTCTCTGGAGAATGGCATGTTCCAGTTTTAACTCATTATACAGCCTTTCGATATCCTCTTCCTGGCGAGCGATACAGTCTGCGGAAGGAACTTCACGCATTTCACCTTGCAGCTTATGGATTTCAGCGAATCCTTCACAGAACCAAGAAGCGTTAAACTCATACTTCATGAACATATCCCGGTGGAACTCCTAGTTTTCTATTACCTCTTCAGAAACAGTGCGCCCAGTCACGATGCTCATGCCATAGATAGAAGATAAAACTTCTTCGTTATGTTTGACTAATGCGAAGCGACTTTTGAGCTTATGGGAAGTGGCGATTTGACCGTGCTTTTTCCATATTTTAGTATACAACTCCTTGAACCTAGCCGGCACACTGAATAATCCAACTAGCACATGACCTGTATAAGGAGTATCGAAAGGAGGCTCAAAGACAGCTCCAGGAACAACGGTTTGCATCACCAACACTTTTTCAGAAGCCTTCTCAGCTGCAAGAGATCTTATGATTGCTTAATCGATTGACGGAGCTTGTTTAGGAGATTATTTGGAGGGAGTTACCTCAATAATCATGGGTGTTGTCTCTCCTGCGTTCCTCGTGATGATTGTTTCACTCTGAAAACCGATTTCTGCCACGGCCTCATCTACAAACTCACCGAAGTTGCCGCTCTAGGAATCATTTCTTGCAGTCGAGCTCGCACCGTCTCTGTCATCATCTTGAAGAGGATCAGTGTCACCAAAATTCTTATCGTGAAGATCAGTATTGCCGGAATTCTCCAAAGATGCATCATGACCGCGTGCCAGCCTCGTAAAAGCATTTTCTTTCGGGAGCCCATGATTTCGAATAAGAATCACCCTTAGTAAAAAACTGTTCAAGATAGACGAGGTTAGAGGATTGAAGGAAAGAAGTTATAAGTACCTGCATATGATAAGAATTGAAAACCACGAGTGAAAAGGTGAGGGTACCCAAAATATACCTCAAGCTATAACTTTTCCTTCCTATAAGTCCTTTCTCCGAAAGTGATTGTCTATGGACTGAGTCGAGACAATATAACTAATCGGTTCACACTTCGTGTGATCGTCTATGGATAAGAGATCGAGACAATACAACAAAGAAGTATGTTTACATGATACAAAGGTTCGGACTTAACCAAACACAATAGGATTCACGTATCAAGTAAATAGGAATTAATGTTTGTGTAATTTACTTTAATTATAATAAAACAATTATAATGCAGAAATATAAAGTAAATGACACAGCAAGATTTTGTTAACGAGGAAACCGCAAATGCAGAAAAACCTTGGGACCTTGTCCAGAATTGAATACTCTCGGGATTAAGTAGCTATACAAAATAAACCAACTTCGCATAGTTGAGACCAAGCAACTAAACCTATAGTTCACCTAGTTTCCGTTTGTATTACCACGCCTCCAACCTGTAAACAAGTCACGTACTTGGACCAATTCCTTTGGTTCGTATTCCAAACAGTAAAGAACAACAAATATGTTCGGTATCAACTCTCTTCAACCAAGTGATATGAGTTGCGCAAAGGCTTTTCTGTTTATCTTAACATAAACTCCTTTGCCAGGTTCCAACATCTATCTTATGTTCAATCACCAAAAGGAAATCGATAAGATTAAGCCAACAACAATCTTAATCCAAAGAATTGTGTTGATGCCGATCTTCTCAATTAATCAATCCAATCTAACACAAGGATAAATCGATTATTAATTGGATCCTCTGCTACCCAAACAAGTATTGTGTACACCAAAGATTATAAAACCAAGTCATAAATCTTCTATCTCTTTTTCGTTGTCTTAAAATCTTCTTAGATCTTCAATAAACACCTGCACACAACTACTTGAATCTCTTGTGATCAATCACACACAGAACGGAGTCTGTTAACAATAGATTATCACAAGATCGTCTTTAGATCTAACAAAAGTCTAAAGATCCTTGTCGAAATCTTGAACTAGTTTGAGTGAATCTTATATCAGAAGAGAAGATTCTCAAGCATAAATAAACTAGGTGCAATCAAAGTTCAACCACTGTTAGTCAATCAAATCAATAAGAAAACTAAAGATAAACCGCAATATCTAGTTTCCCACCAACTTGTCACGCTAGAGCTTCTCAATCCCAAAGAAGACTTTAAATTGAGCGGCCGTAAGAGATTTTACCTAACTAGATTACTCTCATCTCCGATAGGTGGCTTCACCAGTAACAGTACAACAGAGGAACTTTATTGTCACGAAGGATTAATTTGCTAGAAATGCAAACTCAAATCATTTATAGACAAGGAAGTTTGGACACCAAGGAATTTCCAAAACCGAAAATATTCTCAAGATATTTTTCCATAATAACCCAAATTCGGTTTTCATAATTCCTGTGAATGCACTATCCAAATATAATGATCGAAATCTCCTTGGAAAATCTTTAACTAGAAAATGCACATTACTAATTCTTATTTTCCATATATAATTAAAAGATTCTTAACTTATTTAAATTCAATCTTGGGATTTACTTCCTTCTTAGCTGTTAAGTAATATCTTTGAACAATAAAAGAATACACATTAATTTGCGTGTTCAGAGTGTGTCGACATCTTACTCTTGCAAGTCCTCTTTCATACTTGTTCACTTGAAACCGATTTATCACACTTCCAAACAAGTTTATAATTGGTTCATCTGACTTTCAAGAACTATGTGATTGATCAAGTACCACTCAATCACAAACCATGGGTGTACGGTTCTATCTCCATGTGAGTATTGTGCATAGTCACACTAGTTTAGCAAAGATATGCCTGACTAGGTACTAGGATCGGTTCCCCACATATATTTGGTATCTAACTTGTATGCAGTGCACATGTCCATAGGATCGGTTCCCCCTTGCCTAAAAATGTGTTGCACATGTTCATAGGATCGGTTCCCCTTTCTTCTATAAACTTTGTTGCACCTCATAAAGGATCGATTCCCCCTTATGATGTACTGCACCTCTTCATAGGATCGGTTCCCCTTTCCTAAATTTGGCCAGACACTCACAAACCCGATCATACCCCAGGTGATTACTTAAGATCGGTTTCATTAATAAAAGTCATACCAATACATAAGTCAGGCCTCATGTGAATAGTTTTACCAAGAACACAACCAATTTATGAGCGGTTATACTAATCACACATATTGGTCGTTCATAAGATTTGCAATGAAGAACAGTCCCAATAATGTATGGTGATTTACTTTTCGGTTCACAACACATATCATGAACTTACTTCTTTAGAACACATGTAAACATTGTTCCCTAGGATGAATATCCTCACCTCATACCCATACATAATCACAATAACATTCATACGATTATGTTTATGTCTTATATACAAAGTTTAATGGTTAAGCAAGAAACTTTATATTGTATTCCTTAATACTATGTCTATCTAGAGTGTTCATGCTTCGCAATATTGTGTTTTCAATATGCACAACTTGAAAGATACGTTAGGGAATGAAACAGTTCAAGTCAAATATCACTAACCTCAAGTGGAAGGATGATGTTGTGGTTGTAGATCCGTACTTCTTCACTTCTTCAAGTCTTCGCAATACTTGTAATGTCTCATCCTAATACTTTCAAGCTAACATATACGAAGTTGACTCTAGTACATTTAAATCAAGCGACTCTTAAATGAGTTTTGGCTCACTAAAATATGACAACCAAACTTGACATACCAACGCTTGGTGGGTTCAACCGAGCTATGCTCTAACAAGATTGTTTAAATATGTTAACTATGATAAGGTGGAAATAGTTGATCCAATAGGAAGATCGGGAGGTATAGCTATAGGTTGGATGGACATAGTCAAACTAAAAGTTACATAACTCTTAGATTTCTTCATCAATGCTCGCTTAACTGATCATATAACTAGTAAAGAATGTATGATAAGTTTCTTATATGGTCACCCCAACAACAAAAACATCACCTGGGAATTTTTGTCACAGATGTCTGATATTATTAAACAGCCGTGGTTAGTAATAGGGGATTTGAATTTTACGTTGCATCAAAGTGAAACGTGGGGAGTTGGTAGAATTAACAGGGGGGAAATTGATAACTCTATGAGAGCAGTGAATGGGGCGGGTCTTATAGATTTAGGTTTTGTGGGATACAAGTATATATGGTCCAATCATAGAAATGATGAAGAATTGATTAAAAAAAAGACTAGATAGGGGTTTAGCAAATAAGGAATGGGATTTCTCTTTTTCAAGATGCCATAGTGTTACACTTAATTCCGGTTGCTTCATATCATGGTCCAATAATTTTAAGCACTAAACATAATAGGAAGGATGGTGTTAAACCTTTTAAATGCTTTGGTACTTGGCTAGAAGAAAAATCTTGCATAGATGTTCTGAATGATTCCTGGTTAACTAATCGTATTATCTCTCCTGCTTTTCAAATGGTTAAAAAGTTATTTGTTTGCAAAAGACATTTAATTCAATGGAACAAAAATCATTTTGGAAATGTTCATTTAAGGTTAGAACGGGCTATCTTTAATCTTGAAAATTTCAATAAAAATATTCATGTTACTAACAAGTCTGAAACATTGAAAATATTAAATCAAGAGGTTGAGAAATGGTATAATATAAATGAATCATTTTTGAAAATTAAAAGTGGAGATAAACTGTTAAACTTAGGGGATAAAAATACTGGTTACTTCCATGGTCTTATGAGAACTAGAGTCTTGAGAAATAGGATTTTGGCCCTTAAAAATGAAAATGGGATCTGGTTAGAAAGTAGAAATCAAATAAAAGAAGTGTTGTGCAAACACTTTTCTAAAATGGCAACTACTACTAAACCTGATATTAACAATGAACTGTTAATAAATATCCCTTGTTTGATAACTTATGAGGACAACTTAGCTCTCTTGCGCACCCCTCGGTATGAGGAAATCAAAGAGATAGTTTTCAAAATGGCTCCATCCTCCTCCTCAGGGCCAGATGGATCTTGTCTTTGCTGACATTGTTTCTATGGTTCAAAATTTCTTTAACATGGGGTATATTCTTAAGGAGATAAATAACACTTTCATTTATATGATTCCAAAAACTAAAAATCATGATGAAGCAAGTCAATTTAGGACTATTAGTTTATGTAACACCACGCATAAAATTGTGTCGAAAATTTTGGCTAGTAGGTTAAAACTTTTTCTGGATAAATTAATCTCGTCATTTCAATCTGCCTATGTCCCAAATAGGCAGATTTCCGACAACATCATGATATCTCATGAATTAATACACACGATTAAAAAAAAAAGGTAACACAGGTTATTTAGGAATTAAGATCGATATGTCTAAGGCATTTGATGGGGTTGAATGGAGTTTCCTGTTAGCTGTTCTTAGGAAAATGGGGTTTGGTAGTGAATGGTGTAATATTATACACCAGTGCATAAGCAATACTTCTTCTTATGTGTTGTTTAATGGTTCGCCAGGGAAAATATTTCATCCTACTAGAGGAATAAGGCAAGGAGATCCGTTATCTCCTTGCCTGTTTATTCTCTGTATGGAAAGTTTGTCGTGTTATTTAATGGCATCACAAACTAAATGTTTGATACATGGTATCAAAGTTACTAAAAACTGTCCTCCTATAAATCATCTACTGTTTGCGGATGATTGTCTGATTTTTTGCTAATGCTAACCTTGAAGAAAGTAAAAATATTCTAAAAACTTTCAGTGAAGGATCTGGGCAACTCATTAATTTTCAAAAATCAGGGGTTTTTTTCAGTAGTAGATTTCCAAATAAATTTCAGAGAATCATAATAAAACTTTTAAAAGTTCAGAAAATAAAACTTGACGATATATACCTTGGCGCTCCTCTGTTTACTAATAGGTCTAAAATAGCTTGTTTTGAACCCCTTATTGGTAGAGTGTCTAGTAGGTTGAAAGGTTGGAAAAACATAAATGTTTCTCCAGCTGGTAGAGGAGTTCTGATAAAATCTACTATTGAGACTATCCCTAATTACCAAATGAATTGTTTTAGAATCCCTCAGTTTACCCTAAACAAAATTACTTCAATGCAACGTGATTTCTTTTGGGGGGAAAAAGAAGGTAAAACTAATGGTCTGTATATTAAAGCTTGGCCTGGAGTTAATAAAAAAAAAAAAAGTGATTTAGGTTTTCGAAAGAACATGCAATTGGGGGATATTTTTATTAATTGGGGGATATGAATAGTATTGTTACCGTTCATACCGGCATAGTAATTTATTTATTTTTGTGTAGAAAAATCATGCCGGTATGAACAGTACATTACTATTTCATATCCCCAAATAATAAAAGTATCCCCCAAATAATCCTTCTTTCAAAAACTGAAAATTATGAATGATGTTATGATAACTAGACTGATAGCCTATCCTAAAGCTTTATGGGGAACCATTTTCAAACTTAAGTATTTCCCAAATGGGGATATTTTAGATAACAGTTACAAACCTAAACCTACTGATTCTTGGCGATGGAAAGGAATTTCCAAAAGCTTCAACAATCTAAGGAAAGGTAGTTTTTGGGAGGTTAACAATGGCACTGAAATCAATATTTGGAAACACAAATGGATTCCAGAGGAAGACAATTTGATTGTCCCAATAAATGAGGAGATAAAATTAAAATTTAGTAAATTTCAAGACCTTTTTAATGAAAATGTCAATGGGTGGGATTTAAACAAACTCAAGTTATGTTTTACTGATTATCTTATCTAGAAAATTGTAGATATTAAGATTGATAATACCTTAAAAGATAGGATTAGGTGGAGCTACACACCTCATAGAGATTTCACTGTGGGGTCTCTATACAAAAATCTGGAGGAGAAGGATGATTACATTTATCCTAATAGCTATACTAGTTATGTAAATTGGTATAAGTTGTGGAAAATGAAAGTGTTACCAAGAATTAAAATGTTTATTTGGAAATGTCTTTACGAAATTCTCCCTGTGGGGCATATAATCAGTAGAATTCTACCCAATGTGGATAACACTTGTAATTTATGTAATTCTGAAGTAGAAGGGATTGATCATCTGCTAATGCATTGTTTATTTGTTAGAAATGTGTAGAACTGTTTGCCATACAACACCAGTAGGGTAAATACTGAAAGTCAAAACTTTAAAACTTGGTTCAAAAGTTGATCTCAAAACAATAAAAAATTCAGCCATGATAATGTTAACTAGGAAAACATATGCGCAACCACTATCTGGTTTGTTTGGAAAGCTAGGTGCAAGAGTGCTTTTGAGAAAACTAAACCTTGTTACAAATTTACAGCTAATCAGATTGTGAATCATCTAATGGCTAAGACAGTCAACAACAACAGAGGCAAAAACATAAAAGTTAATACTACACAGGATGAAGATGGAAGTTTTCGAGCTTACTGTACTATGGAAAATACTACACAGAGTTATGAAGTTTTTCTTATAATGTATGTAACTGATTTCGCTGGAAAGTTCAAAGGTGCCAGATGTGGTGTTGTTGGGCAAGGAGTGATTGAAGACAAAAGTAAGACCATGCTAACAGTGATGAATTGGCTGACAGATATGAAGTGTGGAAAAGTCACAGTTATATGGCAGCCAATGAAGTACTCTGTAGACTCCTTTTTTGGGGAAGGAAACAGGCTTATGGAAGATCTGTGCAGAAAAGCTGAATTTCAGATGGCTTATATCTTTTTAAAATCTTTTAAGCTATTGTTATTATGTAATAGAAGGAAGGGTTAATTTGAGTTACCTCCCCTGGCCAAGATCATAATTAGCGTTACCTCCCCTACAAAAATTAAATTAGTGAAACCTCCCCTCGTTACATTTTCCGTCCAAAACTGGTTATCCCAGTCACCAGTTTTTATACGTGGACTTTGAATTTCCCAGAATTCCTCCCCTGGCCAAGATCATAATTAGCGTTACCTCCCCTGGCCAAGATTATAATTAGCGTTACCTCCCCTACCAGTTTTTACACGTGTAAAAACTGGTCCACGTGTACAAAGCTGCTGACTGGGATAACCAGTTTTGGACGGAAAATGTAACGAGGGGAGGTTTCACTAATTTAATTTTTGTAGGGGAGGTAACGCTAATTATGATCTTGTCCATGGGAGGTAACGCAAATTAACCCTAGAAGGAAAGACAATATTATGTTGTGTAATATGTATAGGCTACGAGTTCTTTTTGGTAAAGACTGGATCCTGTCAGAAACAGATGGGAGAAATATGAAGAACTGGTTTGAAGTTTTGAACAAATTAGATCAGAATCTGCAGACTCCGATAAGTTCTATTTATGGTTTCTCTACACAGGGGGTAGACCAAAATCAAAATGGAGATAGTGAAATGGGGGATATGGAGTATGAGGGCATTACCAAGATTATATATCAAGGAAAGAATCTCAATGTTAACAATGACAATGGGAAGAATGTTCAAGATCTGATAATGTGGGAAAGAAGAGTTACTCAATCCAGAAATGTCGCAAAGGATGGCGCGAAAAGAGGATTTTTCAGGAATTCAATATATGAAGAAGGAAATACAAGCCGAGTGTCTGGTCATTTGAATTATTTGAATACCAACAATGTTAACATTAGGTATGATTTTCAAGTTAATAGCCAATTTGGGCATGTAACTGATTACACAGGATCCATCAGAAATAAAATGTAGTTATCTCTCTTGCCGAAAAAAAGAGAGACCTAAACTGACATCATGCTTGTGATTTTGGCACTAGCTTTTGACCTGAATTTACATTACCGGCTTTTAAGTTTGGCACATTTTTTTTCCAGAGAATAAATGAAATATTAACTCCCATAAACAACCTGGCTTGATTGGGGTATACCTAATGAGACAAAACTCATGTAATTTAGAAGTAAAACAGGCCGCCCTTAACCATGTATTTTCTAAATGGCTAATATACCCTTGTTTAATTAACACTAAAAAAATCTGATTAGGTTAATTAATTGAGTTTAGATGAACTAATTAAGTAGATTAAAACTTATGAATTTAAGTTATGAATTTTTGTTTTTGATTGAACTCATGTGGGAAGATTTTTGATGAAAAAAATTTGTTTTGTTTTGATTTTTTTTTTTTTTTTGCAACGGAAATGAAAACATACTACCCAGACACTTCTCAAAAGGGGATTGCAAAGCTGATGTATGAAATCATACTCAAAATTAAAGAAAAAATCAACACTTTCAGTTCTGAAACTATGAAAAGTCGGCAGGGTCGACGAATGAAGACAATGCCGACTAACTTTGGCCGGCAAGGTCGACGAATGAAGAAAATGCCGACTAGCTTTGGCCGGCAAGGTCGATGAATGAAGAAGATGCCGACTTTATTATTTTTGACACACAAGAGACTGTTGTAAATGTTTCACTAGTCGGCATCTTATTGATGTTTACCTTGCCGGCTACCTTATAGTCGGCAAGGTCTACAAAAAATACCTTGCCGACTATAGGATTGTTGACATACAGAGGAAGGTGTTACAAATGCATGATTAGTAGGCATGGTATTAATTTCATAACCTGACGACTAAACTATAGCGGCAAGGTATAATGATGAATTTCATGCCGACTCTGTAAATGCTAATTTCAGAGTTGAAAAGTCGGCAAGGTCGACAAAAATAATACCCTGCCGACTGATACTATCGGCAAGATCACCAAAAAAAATACCCTACCGACTTTTGTAAAAATGTGGGATCATACGGGATTTGAAATTGGGTATGATTTTGTACCCAATCTCAAACCGAGTACAAATTCATACGCGGTTTGAGATTGGGTACAAAATCATACCCAATCTCAGATCTCGTAGCCACTTTTTTTTTCTTGGTTTTGTTTTGATTGTGGATTTTGGATTTTTTTTTAGTTTTGTTTTGATTTTCAATTTCATCACAGATGAACCTCATAGGGTGAATTGGTTTTGAAATTTTTGAAACCAAGTTTCAGTCGGCAGGGTATTGATATCAAGGGTAATTTTGTCTTTTAACATCTTTCAGACACCCCTTAACACACTACCTTGGATGGGAACAAAATGGATATACCCCAGTTTGGCGAGGATAAACAATGATTGCATTTTGTGAAAATTTATATTCTACTGATTTGAATTTTAACATGAGATAAACTGTTAAAGATTAATCAGACATATTATGTAGTTTTAAAAATCCTGGCTTGATTGGGGTATACCCAGATTAATTGGGGTATACCCAATTACAAGGGGACATGGTGTGTCATTATTAAAAAGGGTGATTTTACTTTAATACCCTTGAACTAATTAAATCTTAAAAATAAACCCATTTCTTAATTTCATTAACCCTAAAAGTAAAAAACTAACCAACTCTTAATCTTCTCTTCTTCTTCTTCATCTTCATCTTTCATCAACCAAAACCATATAAAAATTTTCAACATTGATTTTCCAAAAAAATTATCGATTTTACGGGCGAAAAGAAGACTATAAATGATGTTTAAACTCAAACCCATCATTGTGTTGTGTGATTTGATCATTATATTAGGTTAGAAATCGAAAATTGTGATTTACGTGTTTTTAGTAGGCAAGGGTCGTAACATGCATATCTTGCCGACTTTTCATAACAACCATGGCGTCGATCAAAAAATTTCAACAATTTCATAGTGGTATTTTTGAATACCTTGTTTAAAAAAAAAAATGGAAGGGTATTTTCTAAATACCTTGCCGGCCAATATTTTTTTCAACATCCGACGGTTTTTTTTTGTTGACCTTACCGACTAATATTTTTCAATAGCCATCTCCTGTGTGTCAAAAAAATAAAGTCGGCATGTTCTTCATTTAAATACCTTGTCGGCCAAAAAAATGGTTGGCATTTTCTTCATCCAAGGACCATGCCGGCTAAACCCGGTCGGCATCTTATTCAAATGTATACCATGCCGGCAAATTATAGCCGGCACCTTATTCAAAAGTCAACCTTGCCGACCTATCACATTTTTGAAAACCAATTTTTTTGATCTTAATCGAACTCATAAGACGGATTAAAGGTTTAACCAACTGAATTTTCATTTTCAAAATTTTAATCTAAACTCAATTAATTAGCCTAATCAGTTTTTTTTGTGTTAATTAAACAAGGGCATTTTTGCCATTTTGAAAATATTTGGTTAAGGGGTGACCACTTTTACTTCAAAATGAACCTATTTTGTCTCACTTGATATACCCCAATTAATCTGGGTATACCCCAATCTCCCCAGGTTAAAAATGTCAAATTTCCACTGTCAATTATTCCTGCCTCTATTTTTTTCATGGCTGCTAATGGGGATCAGAATTAGCAGAGGTACCGTTGGAGTGATCCGACGGCCAGGATCGGATACAACTCTTTTGTCTCATATGAAACGGTATCCCCTGCTAATTTCGGTCCCCCATTAGCAATCATGATTTTTTTGATGGAATTCCTACCACTTCACTAATAGGAGTTCAACAATTGTGTACAAGTGTACAACCCATTGCGGTTGCATGGGGTTACAGCATTACTGAACATTCTGCTCCTGATCCAGGTCTGGTATCAGTATTACTGAAACGGCTGAAATGGGAAATCACCTAACTGAGAGGACCACTTAAACCCAGAACTGCACTTGATGAAGGAATTGAGATGATGCCAGATGACCATATCTTGCCAACATATGACAAAAGCAAAGATGAATACCAGAGACATTCTAAATATGGATTGAATCCAATTAACATTGCAAAAGGTCATTCTAACATGAACTCCTTCGGCAATGCATGAAACTTAGATGCTTTTAAATGATCTCCATCAACTGTATCGGGGTCACAAATTCACGTTAACCCGAAATTCTAGCTAACAAGCAATCTTCATCTGAGTTTAGAAAGAGCAGCTGCAATGCTTGCGCCAATAAGTGCGTTGTTCTTCACAAGTGCAATATCTGAAGCTTAGTTAAGGAGAAATTGGCAGCAAAATAAACTAAATGGATAGCTTCAATACGCATTTGTAATTTTTATAATCACCAAAACTAGAGATGGTCAATCAACAAGGAAAGATTATACTAAAAAAGCGCACCCATCAACGCCTACATAGATCAGAACCCAAAACCAAGAAAACACCCGCCATGACACAAACTCCAGAACCCACCCCCACCCCCTTAACTCATCTATTCTTACAGTTCAGATAAACACTTCATTAGAGAAAGACCTTGGGATTAAAATTATTAGCTGTAGCCATAGGAAAACTCATGACAAATGCAACTATGGAACAAAGTTATGCTAAAGATGATCCTGTGGTAACTTCAAGCGTATGATACAACAAACAATACAGATTTATACTTTCTCCTGCAATGACTATAAATCCTTAACTGATACTGGTATAACTCTAAACTCCGAAGAAATTCTACCATAAAGGCTCGAACAATTATAGCACAGTATAGCCAAACATATGACACCAGGAAAAGGATACTTGATGCCAGCGAGGCACCTTTAGTTAGTTCGTTCACTTTTGCGAGCAAAAAAGGTGTTTCAGCATTTCCAGACACATTTTTGTCCCTGAAATTTAAACCAGGTTGAGAGAAAGAATAAAAACATAGAGAAGTCCAAAGTCAAATTAATGCGAACAAAGATTAGAGATTAAAGTTTAATGAGGCTCGACTAATGTATACCTTGCTTCTTTTAGGGCAGTTTGTATTGCAGATTCTATCATTCTTCCTGAAGCAGCATGTTCTTTTGGTATTGGAACACCAATTAGGATGCCAGATCCAAGTCCGAGTTTCAGGTTGGCATCTAAAAGACAAAATCAACTTAAACATATTACCAGAAGTACAAAGAGATACATATTATAGAAAGAAAAGGAAGGGGTCATGCCTATAAGCCGAGCGCAGTCTCTGGGAGAATCTACACGACACGGCACCTATAGTTTGCATGGCATGCAAAATAAAATCATTACAACTTGAGAGTCCAAAATTAACAGAAAAAAAATAGAGCTCCACAAAAAATTAGTGATATTGAAAACACGGAAACAAATATAAAGTTCGATAGTAGCACCTGGCAGCCACTTGTTTCTGTAAAAAATGCTGGGAACTCATGGGTCTTATAAGACGCAACTGTAACACCTTGTGTTTCCTGTATGGAGATTTCACTTGAGATGCATTAGTATCTTCATAATTAATTTTATGTGACAGCAGTGACATTAAAAGACAAGTTGGGCATTATGTACCAAATATTCTAAAGTTCTTGGAATATCTAATATTGATTTGATACCGGCAGATATTACTGCAACCGGAGACCTTCCAAGCTCAGTCAGATCAGAAGATATATCCATAGCTGCAAACACAATAAGAGCATTTTACTTTTACAGAATGAAACATTGTGATGATACTTAGATGTTCACAAACCCATTAGTAATTGCAAGAAGGTTAATCTATTCATGTATATAGCATAAGATATGACAAAAGGCCACAGTTCCAACTAACTGCAAGCCAACAATAATCCTTGACTCCTAGTTAAAAAGAATAAAGATGATAGGTCTTACTCTGTTCACCATGTCTGTGCACCCCTCCAATTCCTCCGGTAACAAAAACAGGGATCCCAACCTGCACGAAATTGGGTTGAGTTTGAATATTTAGTTTCTTTTTTGGTAGGTAAAGAGATACTTCAGTAGGAAAGGTTTATGAGATATGAACATAGAAGGAGAAAGATGAAAAAAGAGGAGTGCTGTGGAGGGAGGGGAGGAGGCTGAAAATCTTCTCTGAGGTAACAAATAGATTTATGTATAATTTTCTATGGACGACAAGGAATCCAAGAAAATGAAAAATAGAGAAAAGCTGGGAAGTTAGTTACCTTAGACGCAAAGAAGATAGTTGCTGAAACAGTTGTTGCGCCATTTCCTCCACTTGCCACCTGGGAAGGCATAACATATAAGAAATTGAAATACTTCAACAGCCTGGAGACTCTGATTATCTGGTAAGTCTTTTGCCAGCAAGGGATTTGAGGACAGGTCAGGTCTTGCAAGGATAGACATGGTATCGGAAGGATGTTACACAGAACAAAACAAAATAAAATTTAACTATATCTTTTGCAAATCTTTTCAACAGTTTGAATTATAGATACTCCGATATTTGAACAAATTAAGGACTGATCAATCAACGTATCCCAGATTATGACTCACAATATGTGCAATATCCCTACGAGCTGTCTTTTGAGCTTTAGTGCCAAGACTTGCAAGCCTCTCTAGTTGTTCATTGCTAAGACCTGAACCAGCAAAGAAGAAAAACTAAGCAAGTAAGCATAAACATATCGATAAATGAACAAGGAAGGGTTTTCCTAATATTTCGCAGTCCTAAGCAAAAACCTCAAGAATGTCATTGAATGCTATGGTACATATTGAAATTGAAATGACAAAATAACAACAGTTTTATCCTTATCTTTACTAACATCACGAAATGTAAATATATCAATCATCAGAGCACCATCACAATCAACATATAGTTAAACAATACTGTATGAGTGACAGTTTTAAATCATAAATGAGAACCTATGCATGGTGTGCCGTCTAAAATAGCAATTGTGGCTGGAACTGCTCCATTCTCCCTTACAATTGCCTCCACCTCCTTTGCAGTTTGCAAGTTCTGCGGATAAGGCATTCCTGAACTTAAAAGAGAAAACAGATAATCACACTCTGACCTAACCTAAACAAAGAAGCAGACAGCTCAAAATAGAAAAATAAAGACAAAAATCAATTAGCAAACCATGTGAAATTATAGTGGATTCCAGAGCTACAACAGCACGTCCATTTGACAAAGCATCAAACACTTCTGATGATATCTTGACATCCCCTTTATTAGAACCATTCTCACTCTATACCCCCATTTCACAAATTCACGACCAAACACAGTTCAGTAAGAAAGAAATTGAAGTCTTTCAAAATCGAATCCCTAATGGTAAGTTACAATTAACATTGATTTTAAAGATATTACCTGTTTTGTTTGTTCAAATTGCCTTTGGAGATTAACCAATCTTGAGAGGGCTGAAGATGATGACATTGCCAAGTGAGTGATGATTAGGGTTTCAGTGAGAGAGTGTTTGTAGCTGTGAAGATCCCACAGTACACCCAAAGTAGGTTTTTATGAGGAATCGGAGGTTTTGATTGGAGTTGCAACTTGCAAGTATCATCATCATCATTGTTATAAAAAAAAAAAGGTGGCATATGGTTTGGACGATCAAAAAGTGATAGAACGGTCAATCCGAAAGGTCATCTGGACGGAGTTTTTGGTTCGGACGGCTAAAAAATTCAGCAAATGTTAATTTGTGGGTTTTGGGCGAAAGAAATTACTGGAGAGGGATGCTCGGGGTCTACTAGGGCCATTCAGATATTCCTCTTCTAAATCTAGACTCGGATCACACTTTGGTCCATTCTTCGCTCTTCTAAATTCGGTGAAAGGCACTACCAACATCACCCATTCTCATCACTGTACCTTTCCTTTCACTTTAATCTGTAATCTCAACAGCAACATCAACCATTTTTTTTTTGCTAAGTCCAAAGATTTATTAAAGCAAAAAACGTAATTACAAGAATTACAAGAGGGGTTCAAAGACCCCCCACCCGCATAAACCAAAGAGGCAACAGAAATAATGCATCTACAAGCATCCACACGATTTACATGGTATTTATTTTAAGCATTTGATTCTGGAAGTCATTATAGGAAGAAGTGGTATATATGTGTCCAGTGAACAAGGACGTTCAAGATTGGCCGAATTGGTTTTTCAAGGAGGATGGTCAGGATTATGCCTCAGCCCAGATAACTCAACTCAACCCAACCCAACCCAACCATATCTACTTATGCTCAGGCAAAGGACGGCTAGACCGTTATACTATTGTCTCGGACTCTCGGTCTGCATTATTCAACTATCCATTCTGACCTCATGTATCCAAATGTTGAAAACTAATTCTCTTCTTAAATTGACTACATTATAAGAAGAAGTGGTGTCTATGTGTCTAGCGAACAAGGATGGCCGAGATTGGCAGAATTGGTTTTTCAAGGAGAATGGTCAGGATTATGCCTCAGCCTAGATAACTCAACCCAACCATGTCTACTTATGCTCAGGTGAAGGACAGCTAGACCGTTGTACTATTGTCTCGGACCCTCGGTCCGCATTATTCAACTATCCATTCTGACCTCATGTATCCAAATGTTGAAAACTATATCTCTTCCTAAATTGATATTTAGTAAAATATTTACTTTTTGAAGCATGATCATTTGTAATCGTTATTGAATACAAACATGATATTGATATTGTATAATTATTAAATCTTTCTCTCAAACCTTTGCCTTCTCTCTCACTCATCTTCTATTCTTTCTCTGCCAAAATAAACCCTAACTTTTGAGACCTGTAGAAGCGTCAAAGCACTTTCACCAACTAAAATTGAGGAGATCGAGGTAGAGGTTAAGGTACAACTTCACTGTTAATTGAATTTTAGGGGCTTTAGTTAAAGTTAGTTGGGGGTATCACTGATTTTATAGCAATAGGGAAACGAATAAGGTGATTGATTTGATTAAGAAGTTCCATTATAAAGGTAACTTTTGTAGTTCTCTTTTCAAACTTATAATTTAAAAACATAACCAAACATTAGAATCATGATGGACACTTTTTATGGAGATAAATGTTAGAAATTGTGCTTGATTTATGATGGAGATATTTTCTGTGATAAATATCGTGTAAGCAACTTCTTTCAGACCATAATCTCACCTAATAAAAATTTACTTTCAATACCTTTTCAATATAACTTTCTAACGCCAGTCAGTGATGGTTTGGATGCCAACCTAATAGTCTGACATGGGCAATCGGCAAAAAAAAAAAAAAACTTTCTAACATGTAAAAGCTATACAATGATGATCCTTGCATCACCATAATGATTATGTTTGTTTGACTTTTAAAATATAATCCTTGGATTGAATTAGTGACTTTTTTCATTTCGCTAATTAATGTATCATGGAAACATGATGCCTGTAAATTATTCCAATGATTTCCTTGAACCGGTATTGGTCTGGACTATTGATGATAACCGAACTATGGCGTTGGACACATGGACATCTTAATCACTCAGGGTGATTGGGCATTCTTTAGCTAAAAAATTCATGCAACCCAGTATTGTCTCAATGTGGGGTGTTAAACCAAGGTACCCTTTATTTTTTGATTTGTGTAGTTTGCTTCTTAGATTTAAATATTAATGTATAACTAAGACTATCTTCGTTTCACACAAGTGTTTGTACTTTTAGTGAACAATTTTAAGTTCTGTCAACTTAATTTAACCTTTTGGGCAGTGAGGTAGTGAACTATGCATCACAAATCAACTTGATTTGAATCAAGCATCGTTAGCTATGTCTAGACGAAATAGAAGGCGTACTCTTTTGATAAGTCAATTATGTTTGATGCAAAATATTTGTATCACTAACAATAATTACATTTATATTTTAAATTTATGAAAAAATGGATCTATAAGTGTGTTTTACTAATGTCAGAAGACAGCCTCCCAATTACTATCTTTTGTTCTCATAGTGTTTTGTAGTTGCTTTATGGCTTAATTTGGTGTTATTTTCTAATGACATGGCTTAACTTTTTTTTGTTCCCTTTAGACTGTTCATGACGTATAGTGGTACAAGTTTGTTTAATAAAGTTGATACAAATTTTTTGAACATTTATCAAACTGAGAACCAAAATGTTGACTAACACGATTTATAAGAACTGTGACAAACAAAACCTAAGGCTATGTTTGATATGGCTTTTAAAAATCGTTTTATGTTTTTAAAACGGAAAACAAAATGAAACATGTTAGCTAAACATGTTTCCTGAAAACTTTTCTCCATTGTTTTCAGGTTTTAAAAACGAAAAAAATTTGAAAACAATGTATTATCGTTTTCTCTGTTTTTTTTCTTTCTTCTTTCAAATGAAAGGTATGAGCTATGGTAAAAGAGTTGGAGGTATGATTACGTCAAAACTCTATTGCATGGTTAATTTCTCTATTCAAGCATTCAATCTTCTATTCACTTCAATTTCCAAAATAAGATGTTGTTCCTTTGTTTTTATGTTATATAAGAGGATGAAAATGATAAGGGAATTAAACCCAGAATTGTTGGGTATACCATATTGCTCAGTTGTTGTTGCGAATTAAGTCAAATTGGTTATGAGTTTTATTTGTTTTGTGAGATTTTTAAAAGATATTACGATCATAATATTATAACAATCACTTTTCTGAACAAATAAATGGAAGACTTGTAATGCGCATGAACGGTTTGGTAAAATGACTGAAAGGATATTAAAAATTAATCGTTATAAAAAAATTCATCTTGCATTAGATCCACTAATTATACAGAATCTATAATCAGTTTTGAAGTACTTATTGGAGTTAGCAAGTATGAGTTGTTGTTGGTTATAATTTATAACTAAGTTTTGTTCTTAGAAAATATATTTTCCAACACAGTTTTTTAAAATTTCACACCAAAAGCCATTTTCAAATCTAACGGAAAATGAAAAAAAGAAAAAATGATATGTTTTAAAAAAAATAATATAAAATGATTTTTGAAAATTGTACCAAATAGGCCTTAACTTTTACACAAATAACAAAAGAATAAGTATTTTTTTCTCTTTCCTCTCTGAAATAGTAAAACCCTAAAAAGAAAAAAACCAGTTTGGACGATGGCTACTGAGTAAACCCTTCGGGGTTTGCCGAGGGATAAATCGGAGACGTGATATGGGGACTAGGACAAGGATTTGTAAGGATCTGCTTTTAATTTGTTTGCAGTGGCGTTTTTTGTACCGATCTATCTATCTTTTCTCTGTGAGGTAATAGAGTTGTTTTGCTTTCGTTCTATCTCGGGGTTCCAGGGTACTAGGAAAGGATTCTAAGCTTGCAAGGGGTCTTTAGGTTTTGGATCTAATGATTCTTTTGTTTTCAAAACTCTTCTTAGTTATAAGAAGTGATCTTCTTTTTCAATGAAAATTGGTTTTCTAAAACTTCTGTATTTCGAAAACTCATCTTTAATCTTCTCAAAGATGTTGCCTTTATTTTCAAAACTTCTTTCTTTTCTAATTGTTTGATTTTCAAATCGGTTTTTCTTCAAGTATTTTAGAATCAGATAATCTTTCCTTCTCTACCTTGTAGCATCTTCCTGCTCCTAATCTAATTTTGACTTTTCAACCCCTTTAAAGAGAGATCTGTTTTATCTTGTGATTGTCGACACCTGTAATGCTGCTTATTTCTGTTTTGGGCCTGAGTTTTATTCAAAATATAATTGTTCCAGAACCTCTTTAATGTTATCCTTTGTTGAATCTTTCTGTACTGCCTCTTTCCCTAATCGCGTCTCCAAAGTGAATCCCCCGAGTAAATCCTTTCTTCCCCTCTTTGATTTTGCTCTTAATCCTTCTTTTGAGATCTTTTATTTCTGATTTGCAGATTTGCATTTTAGTTTCCCTAAATCGTTGAGTCAGCTCCCTGTGAGGTAGATTTATTCTGCCGAGTTAACTCACTGACCTAGTTGCTCAACATTTATCTTTCAACAGGAAAAATGGAACCTCCTCTATACTTGCTTGAAACAACTCTTTCTCTTTTTCTTAACCTTTCACTGTCCTGGTTTTATGACCTTGATTTAAAAACTGTTCGTGTCTTTGACTTGAAAAAGTCACAGGTTGGCCGATTTTCTACTAGGAAAATTGGTTTGGTATCTCTTTGTTTAATTTCTTTGTCATGGAGGCCTCTTCAGAGGGCATAAGATCAATCAGAGGGCATCATTTACTCTTTGGAATATGTTGTTCTCACTATCTTGATAGATTTATCACTTAGGTTGGAGCTTGCGGTGGATGAAGTAAAAGGAAGCACAGTAGGAGGCGAATTAAGAAACTCTTCTCGGACGTGTGATGTTATTTACTTTTTAATCAATGTAATCTTCGGTTTTAGTTTCCGTAAGAAATCTTGTTCTCGATTTGCAATAGAGTATTTTGATTTTCTTGGTAGTTCAATGTTTGTATTCCTTTTACTAAAAGGCGAATGTATCCATGTAACTGTTGGTTTAATCAAAATATAAATCAGGGATTTCCAAGAAAAGAAAAAAACACACACAAAAACAACAAAAGAAGTAGAAATCTTATGAATACTACGAACATTTCCAGATAAATATTTTGTTTATCATATTATTTACATGTGTTTTTTTACCCAAATGTATTAAAACTAACCGTTACTTTTCCAAGTGAAACTCTATATGTTCTTATATCTATGGGGTCCAATGTTATATTTACACAAATGTATTAATCTTCATACACCATACCGTAAAAATTAAAAGTCGAGATGTTTAATTTGTTTTTTCTAAACAAAACCTAGCATACTATTTTTATACACCATAGGGAAAAAATAAAAAATCATGATGTTTAATTTGTTTTATCAAAACAAAACCTACATGCTAGACAAAAAAAAGGCTATACAACACAAATCAAATAAAGAGGTTGAGCCTCGGTCCTAATCTGAGGTGATACCTAGTGAAAGTTAACAACTACAGACATAAGCGATTTTTTTTTTTGATAAAACAGAAGCGCTTTTCTAGTCACAAGCCTTTTCTTTTCTCTCTCAAAACTTACTCAGCCGTTGATTTTTTTTCATTCGGCGGGAAGAATACCATAATCTAAAAATCCCATCACTCCTTATTTCTCTGATGGTGACACTGATCCGAATGTACAACGATCGATCGGATAAGCACCAAGTATTTAAATGTCGTTGAGGAAGCTGGGTTGGAGAACCAATAAGCCGGACAGCAACCGAAAGATCAAGTTAATGCAAATGCTTTACATGTTCAAAGTAACTGGAAATACTTCTCCCACTCTGTCTTCATATTCTATTATCTGATATCCCGTATTGTTGGAATCACCACTCCCCATGTTTTCTTTAACCCTCAGCCTGATATCATAGTCGTCTTCACTAGAACCGTGGGGTTTCTTTGTGTTGTTTTGAGGCTCATATTTGCAAGGGTCAAAGAAGAGGAGATCCAGTCTCAGGTGTGAGTCTATTCATGAGGGTTGTTGTGAGGATGAGTATCGTGTATGAGCTATTTCGTATCATATCATATCTTGTGAGAAGTAGGCTAGATTGGATTCCAGCAGCAATTTTTAGAGCTACTGCGCTAATTTCATCTCCTCCTCATCTTGCAAGGTATACCCACTACTCACCGATAGTATTGATATGCCATGCAAGCTTGTATGGTGTTGTTATTTGTGACACTAGACTTGGGATGTACGTAGGTGGAGAAACTGGAATTGCAGAAACCTATATGGTCCTCTTCGCTGGGTTTTTGATGACTTTCTCCTATACTCACGCTGGATTAAACGACACGACGGCTGTTATTATGGTTTTCACTTTGGAATTAACTGCTATGATTTACAGTTCTCAGACTTTGGACGCCTCACTCCTCCCAACAACAAGTGGGATACATGGGAAGATTATTAGGTTGGAAAGTGTGGTCGTTGGCCCAAGAAATGATCACTTGCATTTGGCACTGGAGGTGGAGAATAATGTTAGTAAATGCTGGGGAGGATGAAGAGAATGTTGATGGTGAAGAGTAGTTGTTTTTGTGTTGATCATGCAGTTTAATGATGTGTGTTGGTGATAGTTAGATTATTAGGTTAATTAATTAGTAGTGTTTTGTTGAAGCAATTAATTAGTGTTTTTACTGTTGTTAGTTAAAAATTAGCAGTTAAAAAAAATCAACAATCGTTATGTTGTAACGTGTGCAAAATGTTGTAAGATCGTTGATGTAACACCCCGAGTTTCGGACTAGGATCAAACCCATATGGAGATCCGAACTCGAAGCGTTACGGGTCGGAAAGAGACTTGTGCATGTAACTATTCTAATTTATTTATTACAACAAATGTAATTTAGCCTTTCTAACATGAGTTTAAACATATGAATTCGCTAATCATTTTAATGACCTTTTCAACAAGCATATTATTTCAAATTAAATTTCAAGCAATACAAGAATGCGATACAATTAGAGCTGGCAAACGGGCGGGCCGGGGCTGGCCCGTTACGGGTTACACGGGTTCGGGTTTACACGGGTCTAAACCCGCGGGTTGAAATTCTTCACGGGTGGTCGTTTATACAACCCGTGCCCGTAACGGGTTAAACTTGCGGGTTCACGGGTTAACCCGCCCGTTTACCAGCTCTAAATTTGACGGCGTTTCTATGATTTCTGGCCTATTTCCGGCAACATTCAGGCCATCTAAAGCTCTTACTATGCAACCTAACATAAATTTCATCTAATTCATTTGATATTATACATCAATCAACAGATTCAACAGTGAACAGTCGCAAAAAATTTAAGAACTTAAATTACTTAATGAAAGGAAATGCTCCAGAGTCCAGAAAATTGAAAAACTTCACAAATGGGACATTTCTTGCAATGAGTAATGCTGACGTAAGATCCCGAAATTTCATCTGATCAACTATGCGTATGCGGGAAGACAACTGGCCATTCTTTGCAGATAACATCATCTGCCCTACGTCCTGAGACTGACGCTCACGGCACACATGCCTTCTCATAGATGAGGTTCCACCTTTTTGGCTGTCATATTTATATTCTGCATTACAAGCCTTGCACACTCCCTGCTTTGTTCCATCTTTAAGTTTAACGAGATTAAAAAATTCCCAAACATCAGATGTAAGTCTAGATTTCTTTTCACTTGGAACAGCTGCAGGTGCACAATCAACAGTTGCAGAGACATTCACAGAATCTGGCATCTCAACATTATCATCCTCACCGTCACTACTCATAACATCGTTATAATGTTCTTGCACACTTGACATCCTGGATGGAGCCACAAAGAATAGGTCAAACCGTCAAAGACTCAAAAATCAGTACATTACTTGCAGGAAATAAAAGAACCAGACTGCAACAGTTTTAATTCATACAAACATAAATGAATAGGGAAATTTAAAAGAAACCCAAATCAAATTGGAACCCAAAACAGTTGATTAAAGAAAAAAACGGTACCACTACTAAGTACTACTACTAACCCTTCAACTTTTAACAATTAGCTACAAAATAAAAGGAACTCAAGTTACTCAACTGAATCAATCACCAAAGAATCACACAAATGAAACATAACAAGGGGATGAAAACTACAATTAACTCAAAAATTAAGTTCTTTTGTTACTCACCGATATCAACTCGATTAAAACTTGCGCAAGTTCAGCTTGCCACCTTCCCTTCTCAGTGCTCACTAATTAATTCTGATAATTTTTTCCCCACCTATTAAAAAGAATTGTGGGAAATTAAACAGGTATTTTTGTAGCAAACAGATCACTTCCAAAATCAGTTAGACAAATCTAGTGGTTATAGATGCCACTAGATGGATATGATACTGCTGCAATTTGCCACCCCACAACGAACGACAATTAAAAGATATCCACGTATCAAACTGATATACTTTAACGTCCTCCAACACTCTTATAAGTTCAAGTAATTGACCAAAGGAAGATATTTCAGGAGAGATAGAAGCTCCTACCAAATATTTCCAAGCAAACTACATGCTCAAAAACACTTTCATAATCACATTATTTAAAACTTGCAAAAGTAAAATGAGAGAAGCGGTAAGAATTTAAGATTACCTTAAGAAAATGATTATAACTTCTTGAGTCCTTAACACCTACGAACAAAACATCACATTATAACAGTTGACAAGTCATAGAAGCTGAAGAAGTATGCTGTGACGGAACATATGCACCTATGGTTCAGAACAGTTAATCAATCTACAAATGGAAGGAATTACTATGGCAGAAATCAACAAGGAGATGGTCATGTACGGAGAACTAATGGTGATACGCTTGAGGAACTAAACTACAATGCAGAAATGAGTATAAGAGAAGCTACTACCAGGAACAAGCCTGTGATTGATACGTTTTATCCAAAAATAACAACATTGCTATCCAATTGTGAACAATCAGGGTTTAGTTATAAGTAGTCTTAATGATTCCGTATACAAATCAGGGTCAACTAGTTGGCCGACTGAGAGAAGGGTTACTTAGGGTGCAACATTTTAAGATTACCTTAAGAAAATGATTATGACTTCATGAGTCCGTGACACCTATGAACAAAACAACACATTATTACAGTTGATAAGCTAATAGAAGATGGAAAAGTATAGCGTGCTTGAACAGTTTCAAGTTACAAATGCAAGGAATTACAATGGCAGAAATCAACAAGGAGATGGTCATGTGCAGAGAACTAATGGTGATACGCTTGAGGAACCAAACTACAACGCAGAAATAAGCATAAGAGAAATTACTACTAGGAACATGCCTGCAATTGATATATTTTTATCCAAAATAACAACATTGTTGTCCAATTGTGAACAATCAGGGTTTAATTATAAGTAGTTTTAATGATTCTGTATACAAATCAGAGTCAACTAGTAATTATAAGTCTATAATGCTAATATGCACGAAACTGTGTAGACAACTAGTATGGCACCTGTTGTTGTAATCCCAGCTGAACTACAATCCATTATAAACCCATTTTCTCAAATTTCAATCCCCCATTCATCAAATCAATAACAGAACTCAATTCTTAGATTTATCAAAGATTGAAATGTTTGGATATTGGAATCCTAAAATTACAGAACAACACAAATGAATTTATTAGGTCTATGATCCTAAAATTATAGAATACAAGATTGAAATGTTTGGAAATTACATTCACAACTCACAAGTAAACATCCACATCCAGATTCATCAAGTAAAGTAGTAAACACATCACATATGTATCAAAATGAGCCATAACACAATAGAAATCAAAATACCCATAGGTCCCATTCCCATACATCAATAATATCAAGATAAGAGAACATCTACTGCAACTGCAACAACATTGTCTAAGCAAATAACAAGGCATTCTTGGTTTTTTATAAATAAAAACTATCGAAATTACTAATTTACTACCTCAAATTTTACCTCGTTCAAAACTCTCCTGTTTCAGTTGATGAAGATGCTCCAATCGGTGCAGACGGACATCTTGAGTACCTAAAGTACCAAGGATATAAAAATAACAATAACCCATACATCAATTCAATAACCTCAGGTGAAGTAATAAAACTAAAGATTGAAAAAGAAAAGGAAAGAGAAGATTCAACGAATGAATTGAAGAAAATACCTATAATCTATTCGTCTAACATAACAACTAAGGTTCTCGATTTCAACTGTGTTGAGTAACTTGAGTTCTAAAAGTTTTCATCCGTGTGAATCTCGATTCAAAAAACCTGTATCGTCTTTCCAAAGATATCAAGTATCAACTAGCTTGCAGTATGAGAAAAATAGAGAGCAATCACGAGAGGGAAATCAAATCAGGGTTTCAAAGAGAGATGATGGCGCTGGCTAACTGAGACGGACAAGAAGAAGAGAAGAAAGAAAGAAAATAGGATAAGATTAGGGTTTTTTTAATTTTATACCTAGGAAAGGAAACAGACACGTATTGCTGGAGGGGAGTGGGAGTGGGACACGCGGCATATCTTAATAATTGCGGGTTACGGGTTGTACCCGCGGGTTGGGCTAGCCGGGTCGGGTTAACCCGTTTTCTAACGGGCCAACATTTCTCCAACCCGAACCCGGCTTGTTAGACAACCAGCCAAGCCGGGTTCGGGTTTTTACGGGCCGGGTCGGGCTAACCCGTGGGTTTTTGGCTTGTTTTCCAGCTCTAGATACAATCAATAATAAGATAACTTCTTAGTTCCACTTCCAACTTCAATAAATATGTAAGGAATGTCAATTGAGGTGAGATGACAGCTCAGTAGAATGCATTCCCAATCTCAAAACATGAATGAAAATATCAAAAAATCAAATATCGAAAAATATGAGAATACAACATAATTTCGATTAATCAATGATATATATTTTCAACCAACAAGATTACTAGACAAGTATTATTTTCATAAAATCATCCAATTCACTTGTCCAATCATGATTTCACAATACCAATATTTTTTTCGATAACTTATCAAATTAGATTTCAACACTTTAGTTCATAATACCAATAATTGAAAAAACGGGGGTCTAACAACCACACCCAATATTTCGTTTAAGAAATTTATATGGACAAACTCCAATATAATATGCAAGAGAATCAACTAGACAGTTAGACTCAATCAATGGAAATATATCCAAGAGTTGTATCTCTGTTTCTCAATGTAATCAACAAATCAAACAGATAGAATCCGTGAGCCTGATTATTATGAGAAAAATTTGAATGGTACCAACGACCAATGTTCAAGTGTCAGTCAATATATATCGACAACCAAAGGTTGGATTATCTAACTGATTGAACTACGGACAACTTGTGATATTTTAATTATATAATCAATCAAATATAATGCGGAAAAGAAATAACACAGACACAAAAAATTTTGTTAACGAGGAAACCACAAATGCAGAAAAACCCCGGGACCTAGTCCAGATTTGAACACCACACTGTATTAAGCCGCTACAGACACTAGCCTACTGCAAGTTAACTTCGAACTGGAATGTAGTTGATCCCTAATCAAGGTACAGTCGCGTTCCTTACGCCTCTGAATTCTAACAGGACTCTACGCACTTGATTCCCTTAGCTGATCTCACCCACAACTAAGAGTTGTTACGACCCAAAGTTGAAGACAAATTTGTCTCACATAGAAAAGTCTATTGAATAGATAATTTTGTCTCCCACAGAAATACCTATGAGTTTTGTTTCGTCTTTTGATAAATCAATGTGAACATGAACTAATTGATATGACAGACTTATATTCTGTCATTTAGATACAGTTACCCATATCTAAATGAAGTCACATTTTATTTGTGTGTAACAAGCTAAGTTCGATCTAACGATTGAAAGATATTAGCTTGAGTCTAATCAGGTTTTCATCTAACGGTGAGTATTGAATACTTTGTTACCAAGGTAACATTGATTGAAAACCCTGATTTGAAAACTATATAAAGGAGAACTCTAGCAACTGGGAAACCTAATCATGTGTTATACTAGTTGCGACTAGAGTCGATTCTCCTTTAACTTAGGTTTTTTTTAAAACCATTATAGGTTAACGACTTAAAGACTTCATTAGGATTGTGAAGCCAGACCCAAATATTTTCTATGTAGTTGCGTGTTCTTATCGTACTTTGTTCTATCATATTGAGTATTATCTTCTCTTAGATTTGCTCGAGATTTATTCTCCGATAGGTAAGATAAAAAGTAGTCACAAACATCTTTGTCTCATCGTTTGTGATTCCACAATATCTTGTTTCGATACCATACGATTAATGCTGAGGAGGAGGAGAATGTTAATTAATACTGAGGAGGAGGAGAATGTTGATGGTGAAGAGAGGTTTTTTTTGTGTTGATCATGGAGTTTGATGATGTTTGTTGGTGATGATTAGAGTATTAAGTTAATTAATTAGTAGTGTTTTGTTGAAGCAATTAATTAGTATTTTTACTATTGTAAGTAAAAAAAGAATCAACGATCGTTATGTTGTAACGTGGGAAAAATATTGTAAGATCGTTGATATATACAGTAATTAATCTACTAGTACAATCGTTGCCTAGGTGGGAGGGCCGGCCAAAGAAGAATACTAGTAGAACCGTTGTCGCGGTTGTAGACAAATTTGTTTTCTTACAACACAAGTGCAATAAATCACAGAAAAAAACAGAAAATATAGCAAATATAAACACAACAAGAAAAGTTTAATGCGGACCATCGATGTTCATAATTCTGGTCTGTTTATAACTTCTCGTATTGCCCTGAAGTTGTCCAAATCTCCATACGCCATTCGCTTCTACCTGCCTGATACATGTACAAAGTGGGTTATGCTTGAGCATATTGGAAGATATGATGATGGTCTTAAAACAATACGGTGTTAAAATAAGTGGAACTCTAACTCTAGGCAAAATGGAAAACAATGTATCTAAAGAGTACTAGAGAACATAATTGAGAAAATGATAATGATAAAGCATATGCTAACCTTGTTTCAAGTTGGACCTTTCTTTAGTTTGCCATCCAATACGATTTTATAAATGAAGAAAGCTACCATGTAACCACTGTACAAATAACCAAAAGATAAAACTATTTAATCTCTAATGAAGCTGGGAAAACACTTTAGAGGCGGATATTACAAGGAATTCAAATTAAAATTAAAATCTAGAAAAGACCTGATGATAATCGTAATAAAACTTGAAAACGAGGGGCCCTGCAAGAACAAACAGGAGTGTCAGTCAATATTAGTAGATTGCAGAATTACTAAGGTGTACATGAGTTTGCATTATTAACACCATTCAAATATATGGTGTTAGTGTAAACCATATATGAGTTTACATTTGAAATTACCTGGAAAAAATAACCGCAGAAGCCTCAAAAAGAGTATAACCACAATTACTGTAAACCCAAGTTCACAAAATTGGAAATTGTTAGTAAACATATTCATATCTTGATAATCCTACACTAAACTCCCCCGCACAAAGCTGAATCACACATTATGAAGAGAAGAGAAATTAAGAAATGTATACCCGAAGTGCAAATATGAACTATCCAAAATTAATAATTTCAACTTGTTCAGCTAAACAGCAACATAGACACTTTGTTTAGCTGAAAAAATTGTCTTTAGCTAAGAATTTTTTTTTTTCCAGAAGTTTCATGGAGCTTAGCCTATGTTTTCAACAATAGATATCAATCCAAAATTATAGCTTAATTTTACCTGCTTCCGCTTTCAAGGTCAAAGCGGAAGACTGCTCTCTTTTGAATGATCTCATGCCCGATATACTTAAATCCAATAGAGTACCACCCAGAATTGTACCAAACCTAATACCTGAAATGCTTCCGGTCTGAAGGAAAGAAATCCCCTGAGACAAAGGAATGCACATGCACAACATACAATAACCCACGAAGAAACTGTAAATTGGAAAATTTCATCCTTCAAGTAATAAAAACGCTGTAAAATGGCGCACTCGACTAAGATACACAGGTCTGTACGTACCATATAGAATGCCAAGGAAAAAATGAGGAACTTTGCCAACATTTTTCTAATCATCCGCTGATGAGGTTGCAAAAGTTTCCACAATATCCTTCTCATGCTCGGGAGATTTCTCTCTGCAACCGTCGAGAGATACTCCTTACCTTCTACACTAATATCTTTAGCTAATCTACTCAAATCATGGCTTGGTTTTTTCTGCCTGAATTTTCAATTTCTCCGAAGTCTCCTTAAAGATAACCACAACCCTTTTAGAATACAACTCATAAGCTTCTTGTGACACGTCCTGCATTTTCAATGCCTGCTCTTTTTAACAACTCCAGCATTTGATGCCAAGCTTCTTCGGATTTTTCATATCCAACTTCAACCTCACTCTTCTCCTTTTCCTCATCTGTCTCAACATGCTTATGTTCCGAAGCTTCTCCGGATCCTTCGTCTCCAGCTTTAACCTCATTTTTATCCTTTTCCGCGTCGGTCTCATCGGGCTTCTAAGTAAATTAATTCAACAAACTCAATTAAAAAAATGACTTTCCTCCGAATAAATGCATACTAATTCAACAATTCAATGCCAGGATCGGACACCGTCGACAACACGAGTGGGTCTTATCAAAAGTTATCATCCATGTGACACATTATGATCTCTCCCTAACTAAAATTTTATTCATCTTACTAAAATTATGTTAGGCATTTATACAAAAAAATCAGTGTTCACAAAGATTACATGCATAAGAATTCAGAAAGAAAGGAAAAAGTGAAAGAAGAACTGGGTAAACAAAAATTTCAGTTAGGGCATGGAATTGCCCCATTTTGGAAGTAGTTCTTACCAATGTCGAAATTCATCTGAATCACCAACTCGAATCCTTCCTGTAAACCCTAATTGTTTCAAACAACAACAGACCCATCTTGATTTGCAGCTTCAATTTGCTTCTCTGTAGATTAAAGTATCTCAATTGAAACCCTAATGAAGAAGATGAAAACCAAACTAATTTAACATCAATTGAACCACCGTCTTCATCAATATAACCTCAAATTAGGTCACTGAAATTTCCAAATTTCAATCTTAAAAGGGGAATTAACTTGAAAGAGGAAATAGATCTGGCTGCGGCGATGGTGGTAGTGGTGCGGCGAGGTAGAGGTGGCGTTTGTCTGTTGAAGTTTGGGGACCAAGAAGAAGAAAAAAAAATGAAGGAGTAGGAAGAAGAAGGAGAAAGAAAAAGGAAGGAAAAAAAGAGAGGAGGTGGTCGGGATTCGAACCAGCGACCTTTAAGTCAGTTTGACAAAAAATCCATCTATAACAAAGGCTTTTTGGTCCAAAAAAGACACAACCATGGACACCAAATCCAATATTTTTGTGTCAGTTGATGACTTACTATATGACCGCTTCCACCGTGGGACGGCTGACCGAAAAGATTGCCATACTTCTGAATATATGATAGATTTTCCACGCTGTGACACTAATGTCACACTTCTGTTTCCCAAACCATTCAGGCATTTAAACAAACACCTTATTTGCGCATCACAAACTAGAAGGAATAAGAGTGTTTGGTTTTCTTCCTTTTGTCACATTTCTTCCTTGCAAATTTGATTTCATTCTCACCCGTAACATTCATTCAATTCAAGCAGCAATACCATTATCTTCTAGTTTAATCTCCCACTATTCAACCGCTACTTACAGTAGAGAACATCACTTCCAACCTTGCTACAATCGTCATCTCCTCTACTGACTTCTTATGTTCACCAGCGCACATAACTCAGCCACCATCTCTAATTCCACTTCCCCAGTTTTGATCAGCACCATGTCTTATACTCGATCTGAGCAATACCTGTGTCTTCAAACACTAAATCACCTTATAACCATCGCCATTCATATCTTACAGCTCGATCCTTCATGGCCTATTTTCTTTGTAATCTTATTTCTTTATCTCCCTTTAAAAAAAAAAAAATCTCAAATCACAGCGAACCCGTAATCATCACGACCAACAGCTTCACCACCATCGTTTTTCCCTCGTACACAGAGCCATAAATCCATGGCAACTCAGAAAACTTTATCCTATTTCATGACAACAACTCAGTTCAATCACGATCTGTACCAACTTTCTTAGAAGAAATCGAGCAGAGGAAGAAGAAAGAAAGGAAACAAAACAAGAGACTGAATCTTTTGGAGGTGGCCGGGATTCGACCCACCTCTAACTCAATTTTGACCTAAGTTTTTTTATTTTTTCATTTTCCACATATACCCTTCCTGTTTGACATATTAATAAAAATATCTGAACGAAAAAGAAAAAATCAATTACGCCTATATCCGTTTTGAGGGGTATATTCAAATTTTCATTAATAGACAGACAACAAATCCAATCTTTTGTATCAAATTGGAAAAAAAAGTCATGCTTCACATTGACACAAAGTCACCATATATAGAGTCCTCCCTCACTTCGCTCGGTCGGCTAAACTATTTAAAATTAAGTGGTCATATATAGGTCCTCCCTCGCTTCGCTCGGTTGTCCCAATTACTAAATATGTGTTTTTCTAGATCTAGGATTTTTCTCAAGATCTATATTCTGAGACGGTTAAAGGTTCTCCTTTTTCTTTGTTGTTGCATCCGCTCACCACATTTTTTTTTTTTTTTTGTCTCATTTGGAAAAAATAAAAATAGCAAAATAAGAGAAAAGAGAAAAGGACGACCTATTACCCTATCCATTCATTTAACCCCATTTTTCCATGTGAAGAAATGAACGCCCATCCCAGTACGATGATTTACGTAATCCTAGATAGAACAAGATTGACACATCTAGTCAACCTACTAAAAAATAATACATGATTCCAATTCAAATTGTACGTCGGGATCGTGACCAACATTCCATACCGTAGTATGTTTTATAAATTTAAACTTTAACCAACGTATAATTTATCCAGTCACGCCAACACTCTCTAGCCTTTGTTAGAATGGTTTGTATCTTTGTCGCACTTAATTCACATGTTAACCTCCATATGGTCATTAATGGTTTGTATGTCTTTTGCGATTCACTCTTTTAAGCTACCATTGAAATTAACAGTACCACTTACTCTTTTGTGTATTTTTGACCCATTATGTAGAGCTATCTAAATTACTTAAGACTAAGTAATCGAATTCGTGAAGATAAGAGAAGTTACGTGTGTCACAAATTTGATCACAAGATCCTTAAAAATGTTTATTCTGACAGATATTTTTTTTGTTCAATTGAGAATATTTGGGCAAGATATACCCGTCTTAGCTTACTATGTACCTCATATCAAACCCGTGCTCGCTCATAACATAAAACCTATGCAAGTGCACCACTAGGACATGAAAAGGTTGAGTAATTTGAGCCCATGCACCGGCCCACATGACACGTCGACTCGACATAAGATTCTTACCTGCCCTATAAAAGGGTCCAATCCCCACCATAATTTCATTCTACCATCCGAAAACTCTAATCCTTATCTCTTGTTTCTGCATAAAACCAAAACCAGAGACCTTATCTCTCCTTCATATACCCTAATATAAAAATCCTATCTCCCCTTCCTTCTCTGATGGAAAAACTGCTCGAAATGTTCAATACAGTGATCGACTGTATAAGAACCAAGTATTTAAACGTCGTTGAGGAACCTGGGTTGAAGAACCTGCAAGCCGTACAACAACAACCAGAAGATCAAGTTAATGCAAATACTTTACATGTTCAAAGTAACTTGAAATACTTCTCCCACTCTATCATCATACTATATTATCTGATAGACGACATTGTGGTTAGAATCACCACTCCTCATGTTTTCTTCAACCCTCTGCCTGATATCATAGTAGTATTCACTTCAACTTTGGGGTTGGTTTATGTTGTTTTGAGGCTCATATTTGCAAGGGTCGAAGGAAGAGAAGATCCAGTCTCAGGTGTGAGTTTATTCATAAGGGTTAATCTGAGGATGAGTATCGTGTATGGGATATTTCGTATCGTATCATATATTGTGAAAAGTAGTCTATATAGGATTCCAGCAGCAGTTAGAGCTACTGCGCCAAGTTGATCTCATCCTCATATTTTAATGTATACCCACTACTCACTGATAGTATTGATATGGCTTGCAAGCCTGTAAGGTGTTTTTATTTGTGATATTGGACTTTGGATGTACAGAGATGGAGAAACTGGAATTGTATAAACCTTTATGGTCCTCTTCGTAGGGTTTTTGATGACTTTCTCTAATACCCATGCTGGATTAAACATCACGGCGGTTGTTATTATGGTTTTACTCTGGCATTAACTACTATGCTTTACAGTTCCCAGACTTTGGACGCCTCACTCCTCCCAACAACCAGTGGGATACATAGGAGGATTATTAGGTTGGAAAGTGTGATCATTGACCCAAGAAATGATAACTTGCATTTGGCACCGGAGGTGGAGGAGAATGTTAGTAAATGCTGAGGAGGATAAATAGAATGTTGATGGTGAAGAGTAGTTGCTTTTGTGTTGATCATGGAGTTTGATGATGTGTGTTGGTGATGGTTAAATTATTAGGTTAATTAATTAGTAGTGTTTTATTGAAGCAATAATTAATTAGTATTTTTTACTGTTGTTAGTTAAAAATTTAGCAGTTAAAAAAATCAACGATCTTTATGTTGTAACATGAGCAAAATGTTGTAAGATCGTTGATATATACAGTAATTAATATATTAGTAAATCTTTTTTTTTCTAGATCTAGAGTTTTTCTCAAGATATATATTCTGAGACGGTTAAAGGTTATGTTCTTTTTCTTTGTTGTTGTATCTCCTCACCATACCACCGCCACTCATTTTTCAAAATTCTTTTTGTCTCATTTGGAAAAAAGAAGAAAAAAAACAAAATAAGATGAGATAAAATGACAACCTATTACCCTTTCCACTCATTTAACCACGTGTGAATAAATGAACGCCCACCCCAGTCCGATGATTTAAGTAATCCTAGACGGAACAAAATTGACACATCACAAGGAAGTGATATGACACATCCAGTCAACCTACTAAAAAATTATATATGATTCCAATTCAAACAGTAAATCGAGATCGCGACCATCATTCTGTACCGTAGTTTCTTTTATAATTTTAAACTTTAACCAATGTATTATTTATCCAGTCACACACTCTCTCTAGCCTTTGGCAGAAAACGTTGCGTGTCTTCTGTCTTTTTCGCACTTAATTCACATGTTAACCTCCATCTGGTAATTAATGGTTTGCATGTCTTTTGTGATTCACGCTTTTAATCTACCATTGAAATTAACAGTACCCAATTATTCTTCTGTGCATTTTTGGCCCATTTTGTAAAGCTATTTAAATTACTTAAGACTGAGCAATCGAATTCGTGAAGATAAAAGAAGTTATGTATATCACAAATTTGATCAGAAGATCCTTGAAAATGCTAATTTCGAAGGATGTTTATGCTGTTCAATTGAGAATATTTGGGGAAGATATATCCGACTTAGCTTACTATGTGCCTCCTATCAAACCCGTGCTTGCTCATATCATAAAACATATGCAAGTGCACCACTGGGACATGAATATGTCGAGTAATTTGATCCCGTGCACCGTCCCACATAACACATCGACTCGACATAGGATTCTTACCTGCCCTATAAAAGGGTCCAATCCCCACCCTCATTTCATTCTATCATCCCAAAACCATAATCCTTATCTTTCATTTCTGCAGAAAACCAAAACCAGAAAGCTTTTCTCTCTTTCCTATACCCTAATCTGAAAATCCTATCTCTAATGGCGACACTGATCGAAATGTTCAATACAGTAATCGACCGGATAAGCACCAAGTATTTAAATGTCGTTGAGAAACCTGGTATTTTGGGGTAACAACTGATTCTGCTGGAAATGGTAAATTTGGGTGTGCTGCTGAGAAACGAATCTAAACCCCAAATAAATGCACTGCACTGGAGTACTTTAGATTCGAGAGATCAATCTGTACAATCCTGGCCTAAACCAAAAAATGGTCATTCCAGTCTTGCTTCGGTCAAAAAGTGAAGGAGAATGGTTGATCTTATGTAGGGAAGCGAAGAAGGTGTTCAGATCAGAATGGTTAACTCTAAAGGTGTGTGGATATTTTATGACTTGTATCAGAATATGGAACTGGCTTGCGGAATGTAAGCTATCAGTTCTTGGTGTTTTTCTGGATACTGTGTAACCAAAACTCCCGTTGTTGGTTGAAATAGGTTGAAAACCTATTTATATAAGTCATAGTTGAACGCACTCTGATCTCATAGGAAATGGGAGTAGTTGAGTGATGAAGAAGCGAGATCGTGTGAAAATGTTGAAAACCACGTCTTTTAATGAGGAAAGACGGGTCGGTACACACCCACTACTTTTATGCCGCCACTAACTGTCTGATTTTCCTGAAACTTTCTCATAATGGGCGTGTTGCACGCCGCACCCTGTAAACCGCCAGACCAATACCCTGATGAACATCTCCCAGTTTGTGACATGTTTGATGTCTTGAGTATTTTCATGGAAAATATGCAGTAGGCTTCTGAATGGGTCTTGTTTGCAAGACCTAGTTATGCTGACCAACCACGCGCAAGCTAGGTGGCGGGTGGTTATGTGTGAGTAGCTTCCAGGAGCTATCCATGTACATTAAAGATGTGGTGATCGGTCCCTATATGAGAATGGTGGCTGGCAGCCATTTTGACATCATATTGGTTTGCAGAAGTTTGTGCTAATTCATGAAATTTCATAATCAGAAAATTCAGATGTGAGACCCTCACTAAAACTGCTGTAGAATTCTCATACGAACTCGTATTTTGACGATCCGTCCCTCCATTCTTATCATAAACGAATTTCCTATCTTCCCATGGGTGAATATTTAGGTTTTGAGGTCGTTTAGAAGGTGAAAACAGCCCAACAGTAAAAACTCAGGAGGAATTATGTCAGTTTTCAGCCATGACCTAGATCACCTTTTAAGCTGTATCTTTTAGCTCGTTAATCCGATTGATGTAATTTTTTAGTACGTTATGATAGATATTCATACGAAACTTTTGGCATGTAGCTCATACTAAAATTGTTTACCAAATACTCCCAGTTATTCGTCCAATATTTGGGTGATCGTTTAGAAGCCATATGGGTAAGCATCGGCGTGGACGATTGTTCCTTATGGAAGAAAAGCGGCCAATGGTCACGGCGACATTTTGTTGAAATCCTAGAATAGGAGTGGCCGGACGATTCGACTAGCGAAGTTGGGCAGCCGAGATGATCTACGGCAGTTAATGGCCGATGTTGATTAATTTAGGGTTTTTTAAACGGTCCGCGAGTTATAACCCTAAAGGTGTCACTTTACATCCACAAAAAAACCATCAAATCAAAAGTAACACAGAAACCCCATCAAAACAAAAGTAACACAAAAGCAACCGGTAACTGGCCAACTCGGGTCAAACCGAGTCAGAGTCATTAAGTCAGATAATTGAGTAGGGTCGCGTCAGCTAACTGACTCTGCTAATTCTGAATAAAAGCAATCTTGCACAGGCCATTCCGAGTGTTTCACCAACATGGCGCTCCACAACCTTCTGCACTGCTTCCTTGGCTGTAACTCCAACTGCAACACTAACTAGCTGCAATGTACAGCTCAACCACAAACACCATTTCTTTCATGACTTTAGGCTCAACTTGTCAGTCACTGCGAACCACCACCATCTGGATTTATATCATTACACACTCAATCTCTAACGCCAGTAAACATCCAACAATTCCCGTTTACAACCATCCTATTCCTAGCATAGATGCACAACAACGCCACTGCAAACCAGCTTCAGCTCCCATCTCAGTCGCATCTCCATCAGATAACCACCAACACTGCATCAAAACTATTACATCATCGGAAATCTACAACAACATCTCCTTCATTTCAGGTGCACAACCAACTCATGCCATTAACTTCCATCAGTTCTTCACAATTTCACCAACTTCCTTTATCTTCCAATTTCAGGCCTCCATCTCTGTTCTTCCATTAGCACCAGTTATCAGTGGCAACAGTTGCCAAAGCCACCTCCCTGAATTCACACATCCACAGCTTCACCAGCTCATTATCTGTTTCTCAAAAATGAAGTCCAGATGCTCCATAACATCACAAATACCAACTATAACTTTAGTCACCACATATAAATATATACAACTCTGAACTCAACCACAGATACCACCCTTTTACGCAGCATCACAAACCTCCATCTGAATTGCGGTCTCACAGCTCCAGTTCTCCCTGTAATTGCAATCAACATCACTGCCTCCCCTCAATGCAATTCAATTTATAGCTCCATGTGTTCCTGCAATTCACAACACACAACCTAGGCATACATCTATTCATCTTGTAACTTGAACTTCTTCCATTTCAGCTTTATCACCTGCAACACAATTACCCAGCACCAACACTGATAACTGCAGCCCTTAGCCATAACAACTATCCTTGACATGAATAACCATAACAAACATACCATTCACAATTGCATTTCAGGTTCAGTGCAATTCCCAAATTTCATCTTCAATGTCACAACATCAACCCTGTTCATCCAATACACCCCTAGAATCGAGCAATTTCACTGCCAGTTCTCTGTAATTCGAACTCAACTACAAAACCCATCTCAATTTCACCAGAGCAACACCAATTTGCACAAATCAATTCCTCACAACTTCTCAATCAAATCTCAAACACAGATTCACTACAAACCTTAACTTCAATTCTCCTCCATCCTGAATTCAGAAGCACAACACCTATGAATATCAACACCCCGTTTCTTTAGCTCATAGAAAACCCTAACTTCAATTTCTGTTAAAACCTAATATCAATCTTCACAGTAAACTCAAAACACCTATTCTTCACATTCAAACTCAGATTCAAGGGAAACCCACTTTATAGATTCATCAAAGAAACCGCAATTCATTCTCAAATTCGAGCATCACTTCTCCCTCTTTTCTCGATCAGAATCCATCTCGTTTTTCTTAACTTCGGGGCATCAATCTTAGTTATCAAATTACCATATTAACAACCCATTTTCCTGAACTTCTCAATTTCACTTCCCATCTGTCTCACCATTAACAGCAGCAGCTGCTGGTTTTCTTCTCTGAATTAGGGAACAATGATTGAGAAATCATTTGCTTTGAAATCTAGGGTTAGGTAATAGCTAGAAAAGCTATTTGCACCCAGTTGTAGTGGTTAAGGGCTAACCAGCTTAAACATGGCTTGTCGGTTTCAGAAGACCGACAACCTAATTCTCAGTCCAACTGTCAGTTCTAGGAGATTGAAAGTATAATTCCTTCATAACTCCTCTTGCATGACCTGCCTTGCTCCAAATGTCGCCTTGGAATTGACCTTATTTCCATTGTCACTCCAAATGGATGCTCTTTTATACTCTTGAATTCTTCCACCAACAACAACCGTCCTTTACTTCTCATATCCACTTCTTTCCTTCAATTTTATACATCACTAAAGATCTCATGATTTTCAAACAAAATTTGAATCACTAAAGCTGACATGCTTTTCACCCAGAGATGAAGAAATAAAAGCACATAGTGAGAAATAATCCACCTCCAATAAACTTTGCACCTTTTTCCATGTTTCTTCTTCTTTTGTTCCAAATGACTCCAAAGTACCTAAATACTCAAAAGCAAAACATAAGAAACATAATTTACAAGAAAACTAGTAGATAAAGCATAAAAAATAGATAAATATAAAGGTGTTTTAGACACCTATCACATATCCGCACCATGCCCATTTATTGAGATTGAATCTAGGATGGTCAATTCGGCTGGCGAAGTTGGGCGGCCAAGATCATTTTGCGGCAGTAATGCCGCTTAAAGGAAATTAGGGTTTTGTAACTCGCGTGGCCAACTGTTTTGGTAAACGTTCAGTGGTTCCACTTGCGAGTCGGAAGGATGTCGATCGGCCTGGGCGTTAGCAGGCCCGCCAGTGTACATGATGGCGCTTGTCCGACCATGTAAGGCGGAGGCTATGTTTGATAAATTGACTGGCCAAAACGTACGACCGTGATCGTTTTTGAGACTGGCATGGGCAACCTAAATTAAATTCCTTAAAGAATTAGGCGCGTCGACCAACAACCTCCAAATTTATTTAAAGGTGTATGTGGCGCATTTAAAGCGATCTGATTGTTCGATGGGAAAGTGGCCCGACAAGCAGCAACATAGAACATGGCTAGCCGGCTACAGGCGGCGCCTGTTGGAGCGGATCGGCCGAACAAGTGGCGTGGCCACACCTCCTTTTATTGTTGCTTCTATTTTCCGCAGTTCCTCTTTATTTCTTGTTTCCTGGTAGGACTTTGCTCCTACTAGATCCATGGCGGATTAGTTTCCTAACTTACCTAGGTTTGGTCTCAACCAATAGGGTTCGGGATATTGCACAGGGCACAAAAAACCTAATTTTTGCAAATTGATAAAATTATGTTAAAGGATTGAATTTTGCGGGTTGCGCAAACCCAATCAAATTTTGGTGAATTTTGCATATTGATACAAAAATCACTAATTTAATATTAAAGGGCAACATAACTTTGCATGCCTCTGATTGAGTACTTCCACACGCATCTCAATCCTGATACTTCGGGAGATTCATGCTACTCAGCTGTGAGCGAACATTAGTCGTCATGTCATTTTAGTATTAAGAGTTCAACTGGGAACATGGCATGGAACAAATACTCAGAAATTTACAGAATATTTGGGATTGTTGCTACATGCACTATTCTGGATAAATTTCATATAAATATACTGAATTGCTCAATACGCATGTAAGTAAAGAGGCATGAGCACTCATCACTTTTAAATGGTTCAACTTCTTTGCAGAATGATGGCGCATTAAATATAGGGTTTTACAATTTTATCCCTGAACTAAAAACCACCATCAACATTAAGTCTACTTCCTAGTAAGTAACAGTGACATTGTTGCGGGATAAGCACTAGATGGTGACAAATAAAGATAAAACTTATGAGGCAAGGTAGATAGATGTTACCAGGATAGAGGCCGGCTAGGTCTTTAATCAAGACATGTTTAACGAAGTATCAAAGAAAGCAGTGATCGCCCTCTTATCATACGTCAATTACCTCCAGGTAGATTTCGAAATTTGTTAAACTCCATTGCGCTTGATTGCGAGAGGCATGCTTGGAGTCTGGTCTGCTGAGTCGCAACTAAAATATTTTTTTAAACTCCTGAGCATTGACTGGATTACAATTGATTTTATCCTAAATCTTTATCTCATAGGCTCATTCTTTCCCTCATGATTGCGATGATGAAATGCTTGGAATGCTTATATGGGCAAAATCTTCCAGAGTCTTTGAGCGAAGTAAACGATATGAGAGGCGTTATGTTGCCTACGTGATGCTATCAAGTCTTCAAGGACTTCGTTACAAGTGACATCCTTTGAACCATCTTCTGAATCTTGGATTGTTGTATGGAATGGGTTGCGATTGAGCAGTCCCCAGTTATACTTTAGATCCGATGGTGTGGCCGGATATGTGAAAATATATTTACGGTGTACTTTTGGAGTCTTTGATGCACGTGCATGGCTTCATGTTGAGAAAATCCTACGGCTCTTAAAGCTTTTAAAGTAATGATACTGATATCAGAAACAACCTGGTTGAGGGACCTGAAGGCATCCCATGCTGGCAGTCCCTAAATGTAATTATCCCGAGCCTATTTTCTATTGAAAGATGTAAGGTGGTTGACGAATTGATGAATGCGGTAATCTTTTGGATTCATCATTTGTTGATCAATGAGAGGGAGTCGTATTTTATAGATATGTATCGTATCCAAACGTTTGGTAGCTCATGCACCCCTTCCATAGAAAATTGGAAATCTAGAAACACCAAATTGGACATTGTCGGCGATGTGGCAAACATGATGCAGTTGATCTGTGTGGCTTGCTGAGGCGTTGAAGCGGCTTCGGCTTCTGGAGAGAAAGTTGAAGCTACTTCTGGAGAGAATGTTGAAGCGGCTTCCGGAGAGAACATTGAATCAACTTCTATAGAGAACATCGAAGCGGCTTCTGGAGACAACTCCAGTGAGGGCACTATTAACCCTTGATTTCGAAAAACGATTTCTTCCTATTCTTTTATTTGATAATCCTCGGTGCAGACTACATGCTTCTTGAATATTTGTGGCGTGGTGGCTAGGCATGTAGAATCATGTACGCATTGTCATGAATTAAGAAATCTAAAATGCAAGTGTGTAGAAGCATGGATGCATTGCCACGGATTAAGAAATCTAAAATCCATGCTTGTTAGGTGAGGATGCTTCATCTCCAATTAATGGCGTAATGTAATTCGATGCGTCGTTTCTGAAGAAGTAGTTGCAACCCGGGAATGTTATGTGTGTTGACTTCAAATTCGTTGCTTCTTGGTTCCGTGAATGGGATTCCCAAAATCCGAAAACTACAGACAACAAAACTTTTTCTAGGAATCTCATCAGGCAAAGGTTGAAGCAGGCTGCTCTTCGGACGCGAAAGATGCTTGCTCCAGAAATATTGTGTCGCTGCTTGATGATCTTGTGCTTTATTTTCCTTTACATATTCCCTTCTTCGGTATTTTGAAATATATGAGACATCTCTTGCATGGTTTGATTTTTTCTGGTTTCAAATAAATAGGTAATGATTTTGTGAGGGTTTGGGTTTACTCGAGACTTTTCCTTGAGATGATTCAGGAGTAAAGAGATTTATAAAAGGGAAATGATACTTGATTAATCGACAAATTAAAACCCAATTATGAATGCAAGCAGTGCAATCATTTTGGAGGAATTACAAATATTGCATGAAAAGGGAAATTGTTAAACGAAACACTAAAAGAAATTTTGGAGGAGAGGGCGGCGCGACATCTTAGGTATTGAAGGGTTTGAGCCATCGGGCGTGTATTACTATACTTTCTAGCTTGTCATTGTTGATGAGCCTGCAGTAACCTCCCAAAATAATTTCCGTCACTAGGTATGGCTCGTCTTTCCTTCTTGTGGAATCGGACGGAGCAGGCTGAGCCACAACTACCATATCTCCAACTTGGAATGGGTTTGGGCATTGCGCCACTACTTTCCTAGATTCCTTATATTTAACTGTGAAAGCCTCTAAACTCTTGATAAAATACTTGAAAGGACCAGCATTCCATTCACATCTCCTAGTGACGGCTGGGTTGATAATCGGATCGAGTCCCCAAGCCTCGGCGGAAGGAGGAGTGACTGGTTGCAAAAATGGTTATTCAATAAGACTTACTTGTGTCCGGAATCTGCGAAAAAATGCTGATACGCTCTCTTCAGGCAGTTATGTCACATTCGCGAGTTGTTGATACGACAACAAATAGTCTTCGGGATTAGACGACTTGTTGGAGACCCTTTCAGGTATAGAAAATAGCAAAGGACATACTCCTATCTTGGCCTTGTTATCGTGTATCCATGAGTGCCCCAGGATCATATCATAATTTGGGTACTCTTTAACCACATGAAATTTGGCATGTTTTAGAGCATCCCCTACCTTGATTTCAAGATTGATGTACCTGTAAGCATATCTGGATTCTCATTATGAGTTTTTTTTTATTATGGCTGGGTAGTGAACAACTTCCTGCTTTAAAATCTTTGCAGCTCTCAGAGTCTTGGCGGTGACAATGTTGAAATCATAGGCCGCGTCAATCAGTATGCTGTCAAACTCGCCATCCTTCAAGTGAGCGGTGGTTAGGAGTCCCTAGTTGCATCTATCGGTCGCGCTTTCCAGGAGAGGTTGGGGTTCAAGAGTGGCTTCCCTGGCTGGAAATAGCCGCTTGCCTGATACAACATGGTTGAGGGCTGCAAATATTTCTTGACGTTGTATCTTGGTGAAATATAGAATCTCACATATATGCTCCATCATAGACTGTACGGTTTTGTGGACGGAGTCCCCAGAAATCATGCAGCTCATGATAGGAAGAGGGTCTCTGCGAACTCCTTCAGTGTCTAATTGAAGTTACCATGCATCTAACTTTTCCTTGAAAATACGCTTCAATTTGTTGTATTCATTGGTTGGATAATTGACGAACCTGTGGTAAATGGCAATATTTGGGATTTCCCATTTCTTCCTTAGTTGTTAGGCGCTTGATAGGAGGTGGTTTGATGGCATCATCTTGAATCCATACTTCCATGAGCTCAATTACTTCCTCGATTAGGAACGAGAAGTTTGGAGCAACATCTCCAGTTTCTTTTTGCTGAGCATGAGTCTTAGTCACAGCCTTCTGGGGTGGAGCCGTATGATGCGCTGGTGCCACACATTTGAGTTATTGTTCCGCTGCTGGAGATTTTTTCTTTCCTCTTTCACCAGCGATTGACTGGAGGTTGGATTTTTTATTTGAAGGACGCCTGCTTTCCTGAACATCTTTACGAGCTTCTTCATTCTGTAATGGTTCAGATCGATTGATTAAAGCAGCAACGGATCTCTTAGCAGCTTCTGATGCAATATGGGAACTGATATTTTTCAGGAAGGACGCACATAATGAAATCTCCTTTTCATTGCGAGGACTCTGATGAGAACATGATAAATCCCACGAGTCTTCTTTATGATCTTGAGGAAACATCTCTAGATCTTCATGAGCAGACAAGTTAGGTTGGTAGATACCTTTCCATTCAACGTGACCATAGGCTTCACCTTCCTCACCAGGGATAGGAATATGGATCTTGGAAGAAGGGCTACTACCATCAGTATTGATCCAAAATGAATTGTTGATGGCGTTTCCTCCAGAATGAATACGCGTTGGTTCCTTTGATAATTAATCCGTGAGGACTTTCAAAAGCATTAATACTTCATTCCACGTCTTGACAATAATAGCTTGATCCCTGAAAATATCATTCAGGATTTTTATCAAATCGTGAATAGTTGTTAAATATTGAGACTCCACAGCCTCGACACGGGTTTTAAATGAAATAACGGATTCAGGAATAACATGTGAAGTATTGTCAGTGCTAGGAGAAGTAAAATTGCGATTGAGGGTTTCTGAACCATTCCTAAGATCAACCATCTTGAGAAATTTAGGAAATTGACAATGAAATTGGGAAAATGATTTTTCACAACCGAGAGATTAATCTCCCACTGTGGTCACCAGTTGTTTTCGGGTAAAAATTGATTCTGCTGGAAATGGTAAATTTGGGTGTGCCGCCGAGAAACGAATCTAAACCCTAAACAAATACACTGCACGAGAGTACTATAGATTCGAGAGATCAATCTGTACAATCCTGGCCTAAAACAAGAAATGGACGTTCCAGTCTTGCTTCGGTCACAAAGTGAAGGAGAAAGGTTGATCTTAGGGAGGGAAGCGAAGAAGGTGTTGATATCAGAATGGTTAACTCTGAAGGCGTGGCTATTTTATGACTTGTATCAGAATATGGAACTGGCTTGCAGAATGTAAGCTATCAGTTCTTGGTGTTTTTCTAGATACTATGTCGATAACCAAAACTCCCGTTGTTGGTTGAAATAGGTTGAAAACCTATTTATATAAGTCATAGTTGAACGCACCCTGATCTCATACGAAATGGGAGTAGTTGAATGATGGAGAAGCGAGATCGTGTGAAAATATTGAAAACCATGTCTTTTAATGAGGGAAGACGGGTCGGTACACACCCACTACTTCTCTACCACCACTAATTGTCCGCTTTTCCTGACACTTTCTCATAATGGGTGTGTTGCACGTTGCACGCTGTAAACCGCCAGACCAATACCCTGATAAAAATCCCCCAGTTTGTGAAATGTTTGATGTCTAGAGTATTTTCGTGGAAAATATGCAGTAGGTTGCTGAATGGGTCTTGTTTGCAAGACCTAGTTATTCTGACCAATCACGCGCAAGCTAGGTGGCGGGTGGTCATGTGTGAGTAGCTCTCAGGAGCTATCCATGTAAATTAAAGATGTGGTGATCGGTCCTTATAGAAGAATGGTGGTTGGCAGCCATTTTGACATCCTATTGGTTGGCCCAAATTAAATCTAAACCGGTTAAGTTGGCTAGCCAAGTTGGATGACTGAGATGATTTGCAGAAGTTTGGGCTAATTCATGAAATTTCGTAATCAGAAAATTCAGATGTGAGACCCTCACTAAAACTGCTATAGAATTCTCATACGAACTCGGATTTTGACGATCCTCTCCTCTATTATTATTAGAAACGAATTTCTTATCCTTTAGGAAGTGAAAACAACCCGACAGTAAAAACTCAGGAAGAATTCAGGAGAAATTCCGTCAGTTTTCAGTCATGATCTAGCTCTCCTTTTATGCTGTGTCTTTTAGATCGTTAATCCGATTTATGTGATTTTTTAGTATGTTATGCTAGACATCCATACGAAACTTTTGGAATATAGCACATACTAATTTTTTTTTACCAAATTCTCCCAGTTGTTCGTCTAATCTTTGGGTGATTGTTTTGAAGCCATATGGGTAGGTGGCGGCGTGGCCGGTTGTTCCTTATGGAAGAAGAGCGGCCAATGGTCACGAAGAAATTTTGTTAAAAGCCTAGAATAGGAGTGTGGCCAGCGAAGTTGGGCGGACGAGATGATATGCGGTAGTTAACGTCCGTCGTTGATTAATTTAGTTTTTTTTTAAAAGCCGTGTGGCCAACCTATTTTGGGCTAATGATTTTTGGTGTTAGCCACGCACTGGGAGTTGTTGGACCGACCAGTACAATAGTCGGGAAGCTGGTGAACATATGTGCATTATGCCCATTGATTGAGATTGAATCTAAGCCGATTAATTCAGATGGAGAAGTTGGGCAGCCAAGATCGTTTTGCGTGTGCAGCCTATATTAAATTCCTTAAGGAATTAGGCGCGTCGACCAACCAACTTCCAACATTATTTAAAAATGTGTGTGACGCGTTTAAAGCGAACTGATTGGTTGATGGTAAAGGGGGCCGACAAGCACCAACATGGAGTGTGGACAGCCGGCCACATGCGGCGTCTGTTGGAGCGGATCGTCCGGCCAAGTGGCGTGGCCGCGCCTCCTTTTTCTGTTGTTTATATTTGCCGCAGTTCCTCTTTATTTCTTGTTTTCTGGTAGGACTTTCCTCCTACTAGCTCCATGACGGATTAGTTTCTTAGCTTACCTAGGTTTGGTCTCGACCAATAAGGTTCGGGATATTGCGCAGGGCACAATAAACCTAATTTTTGCAAATTGATAAAATTAGGTTAAAGGACTGAATTTTGCGGGTTGCCGCAAAACCAATCAAATTTTGGTGAATTTTGCATACTGATACAAAATCACTAATTTAATATTAAAGGAAAGCATAACTTTGCGTGCCTCTGAATGAGTACTTCCACACCCATCTCAATCCTGACACTTCGGAAGATTCATGCTACTTGGCTGAAAGCTAACATTAGTCGTCATGTCATGTTAGTATTAAGAGTTCAACTGGGAACATGGTATGGAACAAATACTCAGAAATTTACAGAATATTTGGGATTGTTGCTACACGTACGCACCATTCTGGATAAATTTCATATAAAAATATTGAATTGCTCAATACGCATGTAAGTAAAGAGGCATGAGCACTCATCACTCTTAAATGGCTCAACTTCTTTGCAGAATGATGGCGCATTAAATACATGGTTTTACAATTTTAGCCCTGAACTAAAAAGCACCATCAACACTTGGGTTAGAGAATCTGCAAGTCGGACAACAACCGGAAGATCAAGTTAATGCAAATGCTTTACATGTTCAAAGTAACTTGAAATACTTCTCCCACTCTATCTTCATAATCTATTATCTGATAGGCGGTATTGTGGTTGGAATCACCACTCTTCATGTTTTCTTCAACCCTCTGCTTGATGTCATAGCCGTCTTCACTGCAACTTTGGGGTTGGTTTATATTGTTTTGAGGCTCATATTTGCAAGGGTCAAAGGAAGAGGAGATCTAGTCTCAGGTGTGAGTCTATTAATGAGGGTTGTTGTGAGGATGAGTATCGTGTATGGGCTATTTCGTATCATAAAATTCAGGAAAGCTTGAATATAACTTGGCTAAATTTCCTTCGTACATTATTCAAGCGAAAGCTCGAATATAACTTGGCCAAATGTAACCAGTGGCCAAAGTAGTTTGATTCTTTTTCTACTCTTAACCGATGTACTTGACCTCGGATACGGCTTGTCTAGGTCCCGACCGAGACACCGGTGCAACGTTGTCTCGAGGAGATTTTTTTTCTAAATTTCGGTGTAATCTTGATTCCAACTTTTATACATATAATTTCTATATATGTTAAGATATAATAAAACACTATCAAATTACTCTTGTTCTATCTTACTAAGTTATTATTATAATATATAAATAAAATAGGTATGTTTTGTGAAGCCTTGGTCTAACCCTGATATTACTAATATGACCTATAATATCAATTATCATTTCACATATATTTAAGGGTAAAAACGTACATAAATCAATATTTACATATTCAACCTTACATATTTACATATTAACAGAAATACCATTGTTTTAGAAATACAACAATTATTTTAAAAACTTGATATTTTTCAAAATACACGCCGGATTTTTGTAAAATTAACATATTTGGAAAGTTCTTTGAATTACCTACATAATTAGTAAAAATAAAAACATTAAAAAAAAATTTACGAAAAAAAACCCATTATAATCAAGTTTGGTGTTGTTAAAAAAGTAAAATTCAAACATGTGCATCGCACGTGAGTCTCTACTAGTAAAGAATAAAAGCAAACACTTAAAATAAATGCATCCAATATGCCCCTAATAGTCAATTGTAACTTTATCATCTAGCTATCAGTACAAGCACTTCTACACGACTTCATTTGCACCATAAATCACCTTTCAAAACTAAACCAACAGATGATTTCTTTAAGTGATGACTTAATCAAATTTCACAGAAACCTAGATGTGTTTCTCATAGTAAGTAAAAAGAAAGCACAATTAAATTCAAACTGAATAAAAACCTAGAAACTGAAACTTAAAAATTGAAAATCACCATCCACCAAACAGACCTAAACCGAGAAAATCATATTGTGGAAACTTTTCTTACCTTTGTTGTGATGACTGATTTGTGACCAGAGATTTGGATTAGAATCTATCGGAGAAACTATGGATTTTTGTTTTATTTGGAGGATTTCAATCTATTTAATCCCTACCAAAAATATCACATGACTACTTTTCTTTTTCTTTATACTCAACAACTAAGACTTCATTTACTACAACCCTAACATCACATAAAAAATTATCCCAACTCTGAAGTGAACTCAATCTTTAAAAAAATTCACCCTAATCTCAAATCAACACCACATACCCAAATTTCAGTAGAACTTACAACACAAATTACAAAAGCAGAGAGACAGAAGAAAACGAAAAATATAAAGCTAGCTCATATGTATCCTGATCTTGCTTCGATCTACATACTTTGTCTGAGTAAAAATCTCCATATTATCTAAGATAGACTGAAAAAAGCCAAGTAAAAATGAAAACAATTTTCGATTTAGAAATTATATGTTTATTTTACGAGAAATTTACTGAAATACCCTCATCTCGGCCGAGTCATACCGGCTGAAAGGAAGGTAAAATAAATATAAAATTTAATAACATTATCATTTTTTGCAACCGTTCTCAGCAGTAAAACGACATGTTTACGGTCTACTTATTCTCCCGTAGTTCATAATCCATTTTGCTTATCGGCATGATCCATTAATTTGGTTACTAAAACTAAAATGATAAACTAAGCACACTCTCTGGACTCAGGAGTTATCTTTTGAAGAAAAGTATAAAATACCCTTACAAAGATTAGTTCAAAACCAAAACTACTTAGCAAATGATATTTGTGCTTGATGACGCTTTGCAAAGCCCCGGGCTTTAATGGTCATGATCTGATGTCAAATGGACAAATAAACGTTCTGCGATCATAAATCTCTTTCCTAGGCTTCGTCCAGCGGGTATCCAAGATTCAAGATTTTGCTTTAGAACCGTCGTTTTTTCGTTGAATTTTACCGAGCGCTCAACAGTTTTGTTGAATGTGAGATGGAATCAAGATAGGAACGCCAACCCGGTTGGCATCCCAAAATTTTCTTAAACGCCAAATAGCGTCCAGGAAATACTTTATGGAAATTCAAACATCAGGATGATATCCATTGGATTCATAGTTTTATTGGTGATCTAACGGTTGATACATCAAACGTCAAATAGCTTGGCCTTGGACGCCATTCGATTTGACATTTTTGCTTTGAATCTTGGATTCCCATTACATTTGGGTGTTGAATGATGACACGTAGTGGGCGTAAACGATGAACCATGGACATCCATCAAACCAAGTCTTAATGTTGAATCATGGACACTCATTAGAGCAGTTCCTATGGACTCAAAAAACTTGAAGTTTGTTGATTTTGCTCCTACTATGGACTCAAAAAACATGAAAAATCGATGTTCAAACCAACAAATTTATTGGTTTGTTGAGTGAGATGGAACATGTAGCGCGCATTTGATGGAAGGACGGGGTGTTAGTAGCACAATCGCTGGCGTTTTTGCTAAAAATGCGCGGACCATCATCACATGCCCGCGAGTCTTCCTCAAACGCCCACGACGCTTCCACTCACGCCAAGTACAATTCCTGATTCCCAAAGCTTACTTTACTACTTTTTAATCCTATTTTATCTCACTTCATCCCATTTTATCTCACCTAAATAATATATTCTATATTTTATGTTTATCCTACAAAATATTTCGGAAAATGGGTCATATGACCACAACCCATGAAGTGTGGGAGCAATGGACTTGTAAAATATAGGTTTGGGTGAAAAAGACACGAGAAATATTAGCCATATATACCCTTTGCAATAAACTTTATTCTTTTTCTTATCATTTTCTCTCTCTTATTTATTTTCTCTCTCTATAATTAAAATTAATCACGAGAAATGTTAACTTCCGAAATGTAAGTCGGATTTTAATAAAATTTATATATTTGGAAAAGGCTCGAAAATATCTACAAAACAAGATCCATTGTTGATATGAAATTCAAAAAAAATAAAAAATAAAAAATATTTTCAACCAGGACGAGTATACATTATGCACCCAGGTACAACCTGGACAAAACTTATTTCCTATAAAAATATACATTATGCACCCACGTGCAACTTGGCCAAAAATTATTTCATATAAATATGCATTATGCACCCAGGTGCAACCTGGCCAAAATTAAATTCATATAAGAATATGCATTATGCACCCAGGTACAACCTGACCAAAATTTATGTCATATAAAAATATGCATTATGCACTCAGGTTCACCTGGTCAAAATATATTTTCTATAAGAATATGCATGTACATTATGCACTCGGGTGCAACCTAGGAAAAATATATTTTTCTGTCATAAATTATGCACTCAAGTGCATTTTATATATTTCGTGAATAAATCTACTTTTATCCTTGTAATCACCTCGAACAACAATTTCTTAGCTTCAATACGATCGAAACCCATCTTAACGGTATCAAAATCACAAATAATACTATATTTTAACAACTCTTATCCATCTGGCCAGCGAAGAAAATTATATGCTAGCTTGAAATTTGAAATGAGGATCCATGTGTTGGAAGAGAAGTAAACGGGAAAACAACAAGATTACTTCAAAATTAGTACCAAAAAGCTGCATAACGATCTACCTCCACCCTTTGAACCTTGTTTTTCACCCCCTATTTCTTACACTGTAATCATCAACTGACTTAATAGTCGATACAAAAATATCAAACAGCATGAAATCCATCTACAACTTTACACAAGCACTTATCAATTGATTGAACAAAATCCCAATAAAGATGCTACCTTTATGCAAACAAAAGATTACCCAAGAGAGATTTAATAAAAGAGACAGAAATCCTCTATGCTAAAAACACTAAATGACCTGAACTTCCTTTAAATATAAAATCAAAATCAAAACCTAATTTTGAATCAAAATCGAAAATTGAAAAACTAGCATTCTATCTAACCGTTTTGAATCAAAGAGAGTGATGGCTATTCAATATATCCCAAATTCAAACCATAGAATTGAATCTTACGCACTTGATTTTAGATCGGATGTTGATTTTAATTGGAGATCGTGTTCTTCCCCCATGAAAGAAGCTTTGGTTCTGTAGTACCAGAATATCGCTGCATCTATTTTCTGCGAGATTAACAACACTTCATAGCGAGCATCATCGCAAGATTTTATATCAACACTTCACGAGTGTCACAAAATCAGTCAAAAGAGCGACGCAATAAATGACGAGTGAAGAAAACTTAAGAAAAGCATGTTTATCATGCGATGGTTACAAAACTTGCGAGATTTAACATTGTAACTATCGCAGTACAATCACAGAATCAACCCGAAATAAGAGGAAAACTTAGCTGTCATCCACTATGTAACTACCCTATAAATATAGACCCAATGTGTCCAGAAAAGGATGATGTATTTTTGAGAGTTAAGAAAGTCTTGAGGAGAGAGAAACTTCAAGAGAATAGTTGTAATCTTGAATTCTCTCATTTCTGTAAACATTTCTGAAACCAAAATAATAAAGTGTCATTTTTTATCTTCAATTATGAGTTGATTATAGCAAAATCTTAACAAGGGTGTAGTGTGGTAAATCCTGCAACTACATTTTGGCGCCCGAAACAGGGAGAATCAAGCTAAAAAATCTCTAGTTACAATTTGGAGATTTGAAGAAATTGTTAGAGTTGAAGAAATGGCTAGAAGAATAAGAAATACATCAGAACCACCAATAACTGTAAGGAGAAGTAAAAGACTTGCAGGAGAAGGAACAAATGAATTAGGAGAATCTTCAAGGATAAGAACAAGAAGAAATAGAACAAGGATTGAAGGAGAAGATCAAATTCCACAACCTAATCGACAAACATCGATACAAAATAGAAATGTGGATTATGATAGAGTGAGTGTGCATACTTGGAGATCGGATTCGATGGAAGATGTAGAAGATCAACAATTAATGGACGGAAGAAGAGAAGAAAGAAATCAAGGAGTGATTGAAGGATTAATTCACGGAGAAGGCGAAAATGAAACAAAGTTAATGATCCAAGACAAAGAATACAAGAGGAAAGAAGGTTAGAGGCGGAAGAACGTGCAAATTTAACAAGACAAAATCACGAGTTAAGAATGGAGAATTTGAGGTTGCAAAATAGAAGATCAAGAAGTACTGTTAGATCGAATTCAAGATCATTAAGAGAAGAATTAAGGAAAATTCTCCAATAAGAAATGCTAGAGTAAATATCCAGGAGGAAATGCAAAATCCAAATGAAGAACAACGTCATGGAGAAGAAGAGGTAATAGAAGATCGCCATGATCCGCGTGGCGAAAATTTGGCTAATACACAGGGCATGAATAACCCTATAAGTAGTGAAGGAATTCTCCCATTCTAGAATATGAATTCAACTTTGTTTCTCTCCATCTAAAGCATCATCAAATCTCTCTCATGTGTTCTTGGTTGGGTCAAGGGGTGCAAACCTTGAATCCAATTTCTGTTGTAGGGCTTTCATTGTATCCTCCAAGGCATTATTTCGCATACCTCATGCAATTCCAATTTATATTGAGGGTAGAAATAATCGACTAAAAGAAATCACCGAACCTTGAAAGCTTTTTGAGTACAACAACAATTTCTTTTGTGTTTATTCCATCCTCCTGCTTTATACCCAAAATTTCCAAAGCTTTTAGACGCATTAATTTACAAGGAGGATGAAAGTTAAACGGGATCGTGGTTGATTTTTGAAATTATAAGTGTGCAGTGACCATTACGAAGGGAAGGTTCACGGATGCTGACATCAAAGAAATGATAACGGATGATCGGCTTTGGACTTTATCATACTATATCAGCATTTGGGCTTTTATTTAATTAAATATGGTTTGCGTCAAGGAGAAACTAGAAAGTAGTGGTGTATATCGCTCCATAAACGAAAGAACGACGGAAACTCCTCCCTACGATCCATAAACAGTTATAAAAGGTACGGAAAGCGCTGTTGTGGATGCTCCCCGAGATACGCCTACAGGAAGGGAATTTAGTACTTCAAGAGAAAAACGGTTCATAAATTTGGACGTTAATTTATGAATCAGTATACTTGAATTTCTTGGTCAAGTGGTGAGAATCTTACAAAAGAGGGAAAAGGTTAGTATAACTTACTTCTCTTCCTGATCATATATTAACATGATGTAGTTTAGTGTTAGTATCAATTCACGTCAAACTTCCAGTTTGATTAAGTATGGGTGTATTATGTAATCACCATGGCCAAGGAAAGCCAAATCAAGGAAAATCAAATATCGGATTTGAAGATTTCATTCTTATAGAAATTAGGTGTGAACATAGATCGCAGAGATCCATGTTATGATGCTTCTTTTCGTTGATCTCTTGAATCTTACGCAAGAAACCAATGCAAAAAAAAAAAACAAAGGGCATCTAAATTTCTTAAGGCATTTGTATTCTAGAATTTATGTGGCATGGACTGAGAGTTGATTTGTAAATTCAAAACTTAAAGACTTTGTCAGGGAAAGATTTTATTTTATTGAGCATGAACAATTGAGACTCATATGAGAATACCTGCTTGAAAATCTAATTAAGTCTCACAATAGCCAAACCGGTACAGTAGGGCATCCAAAATACAGGTTTACCTATCTATGGTCATGAAATTCTGGTTTGTTATACGTCGTTTGTAATCAGCAACTGACATGATGTCGTGTTGTGTTCCTTTTGAATCCCAATCTGGCTTGAGTCCGAAAGAATGTCCTTAGTTGAAATGTACTCTGATGGGATATAGAACATGATATTTTCATTTTTCTTATTACTAGATTAAGTTTAAATGAATTTCTAGAACTGTGATCCGACTAGTTCTAAGGTTGGATGATCAAACCTCATTATCACATGTAAAGATGCACATTTCGTTGTTTGAATTGTGATAAATTAGTATGGGCTGTTTGATGTATGTTAACTTCCGTGTATCTACCGATGGGTGCCGTAGCAACAGTGGTTTTCGGTTCGACCGTACTTGTGTAAATGAGACTTGAGTCATTGTGCCATGAATGCAAAAAAGTGTATTAATAAGACATGCATGCATTGATTGGAATGTTTGCAAAGGAAAGCCGATCCATAATATTCGCACCGATATATTGATTTGAAGTTTTAATTTCTATTTAGAAATTTTGGGTGTACATGTTTGACGAAATCGTGTTTCATGACATTTAGTTGCATTTATGCATTTGAAAATTATCATGAAATGGGGAGAATTTATATGAAAATATCATATAAAATTTTCTAGTTGGTAGGTTATTTTAAAACCAAAATCATCAATAATTATTTAGATAACAAATTATATGATATGAACATAATTCTTGCAATAAGAATTATATGGTTCCAAAATTTGGAAATTGGTATGTCTTAAATGACATCGAAAGAAAGGAAAATACCTATGAATATGTAACATATTGGAAGATCGAGATGCGCGACCAAATATCCAACGATGAGGTGTTACGATATTACCGATGCATAAATTATGAACATTTGCATTACTTAATGTAGAATGTTAAATAGACATTGTCTATGTTTTTTTTGGTATGAATTTGTAGAAGATTGGGCATGAGTAAAGAGTTACCATCAAGGTATTATATTTGTTGAAACAACAAGTAAGTTGCCTACAAATTTTCTATGCCTCTAGTGTATGCAAGTCTATAATGACTTCTTGTGAATTAACCGAAATGTTAATTAGGATCACTAGAGAAGTTACAATTATTTTGTAAAATCAAAGAGGAACATTTTTAATAATGTTTCCGAATTGATTGCATTAGTAAATGCAATTAATGAGGAGGAATGGCTTAGAACCTAATTTGTAGAGATCCCATTTTTGGAAGAAGCCATCTCAAGAGGTCTTGATTAATTGTGAATCAGGATATGATCTATAACGTCTTTAACAAGACTTATAATGAAAAGTCAAGACATACAAGTCTTAGACAAGGAATCTGTAAGTCAATTACTCAAGAAAGGAGTAATTGCGCTTAACCATTGAAACGGAGAAAGCTTGGTAGACCTACTTATTAAGAGTCTCCAAAGGAATTAATTTCAATGAAGTATATAGAAATGGGACTAAGGTCTGTGAAGGAAGGTTGATCTCCATGCAGAAACCCAACCTATGTTTTGAAAAGATAAACAAGGTTCAATGTGGTACCAACAAGTTATGGCCAGAGATTATGGAGCACTAACATAAAACTTCCCATTTCAAGTTAGTGCTGGTTTTTCTCAAGAAAATAGGATGGATGTAAATCCTTAATGAGTCTGGTGATTATAAAAAGGTGTCTCGCAGAAACACCTTCGAGACTTACCTATATGAGTATGGAAATGTGGGCCGTTTCCTAAGAGAAGAAGACCGTTCTCTAAAGAAGACTCATGAATAAGGATATAAGCACAAGGCCTTTATAGTGCTTGGCTACGAACACATGATTTATGGAATCAATATGTGTGGAGACTCCGCTTTTATCATAAGGGATACTTGGTTCAAGACTAGTTTCACCATAGAATATCGATAAAGCTTTGAGTTTCTTACACTAAGTGAAGGTTCAAACCCGGCTAAGGTACCTATCATTTATGTATTGATTTCAACGATGATGCTTTAGTCCCAATTGTGCTTGAACTACGTTGGCTTGATCCAACGGGTACGTAGGCAGTCACTTGAGTGATGCAGCCACTCCGGTTTTATAAGTTTTATTTTATTTTATGTTTTTGGTTTTTGAAAATAGGGGGAGATTGTTGGATATTTTCAATAACTTAGAAAATAAAACTGTTTCATTTTTGGTTTGTCACTATGCTTTTGGTTTGTCACTAAAATTATGGGGAAGTGTTCTCCTTGTCATGTCGTGTCCGTCTGACAGTTGGATAAACACAATGGATGTTAGTTGGAGATGAAGGGACACCTCTAATAGGTGTGATGGTTCATAAAGGACACAACCATTCCCAACAGACACCTTATGTGTCTTTTGGAAGTGAAGAGGCATCTCCAATAGGCATGAATAACCCTATAAGTAGTGAAGGAATTCTCCCATTCTTGAGAAAATTCAATGTTTTCTCCATCTAAAGCATCATCGAGAAATCTCTCTCATGTGTTCTTGGTTGGGTCAAGGGGTGCAAACCTTGAATCCAATTTCTGTTGTAGGGCTTTCATTGTATCCTGAAGGCATTATTTCGCATACCTGTTGCAATCGCCAATTTATATTGGGAGGTAGAAATAATCGTCTAAAAGAAATCACCCAGCCTTGAAAGCTTTGAGTACAACAACAATTTCTTTTTGTGTTATCATCCTCTGCTTTATACCCAAAAT